>APFE031089363.1:5209-18780 GCA_000404065.3 Pinus taeda | reverse complement strand
TAATTGTTTCAGCTTTATTTTGTTGGCAAACCAAACATTCTGCCACAAACTTTTGAATATCTGATTTAAGGCCATCCCAAAAAAATTCCTTCTTAACCCTGTGGTAAGTTTTTAAAAATCTTGAGTGCCCTCCTAAGGGATGGATGTCCAATTTAAATTCTGAAAGACTCTGCAGGTTGTTGTGAACAGTGGGTGACAACCACGGCTTGTGACTTATCCCCATTCTAAGGTTCATCTCCATGAACACCCGGAATATTTTACTATTGCGGATCCTCTTGGCATCCTTTGTGGCCCAGACCGAAGCGTACTTCACAGCCTCTAGCAGATCTCTGTCAATCGTGGAGAATTGACTGTCCTCCAGTAATTCCCCTGCCACAAGCACTATGGACAGCAGAAGCCATGCATAGTGGAATGTTTTGCCCTGTTCTTAAGCTTCACGAAAATTCTCTATAAACTCCTTGCAGAGGAACTCGGACTAGTTAAACTAGACCCCCTATGTGCACTGCTCAGCTAGTCCTACCACCAACCTAAGTACCTCATCTATGCGGCACTTGTGCATAACCTTACCGGCCAGTATTTGGGTTACCACTTTCACTGCTTTGTCACTAATTTTGGATATGGCATAGCCCCTTTTCTTCTTCGCCAGCTTGTATTTTTTCTTCATGGCCTCCGTAATGGCTAAGTCACTGCTTCTCCCTTCCAAGATGTCCGCGAGGTCCTCTCCTTTGCATGGAACCCAAGAAATTCGGTGAATCAAGTCTGCTGTGATGGGGATGGGCTCCTCCAGCCACAAACACCCATCATGCACTAGGTAGAGTAGTTGCCTGATGATGAAAATGGTTATTGGGGCACGGTGGAAATGTGGCACCCAAAACAGGTTCAGTAGCCCAGCCTTTTTTCACTCTGTGCAACCACTTCTGCGGCACTAACTCGGTAACCCTAGCTGCGATGTTTTACTTTGGATTCATGAGGTGTGAGGTCTCAAGGTGAGGGAACTTCTCATGGTCAACGAGGTGCCAATCTTCGAATTTCAAGCTCAACACCCATCCCAGGTGCGTGCCCTCAAAAATAATATTTTCTGGGAGGAGCAGGGTCTGGAGCGAGCTCTTGGTCTCATCAAGGTCCTTAGGCACTCTAGCCTTTCCTTTTCATAGGGGGACATAGGCGGGCAACTTTGTCACAAGGTGTGTAGGCTCAGTTTCCTCCTCCATGCCTTCATCCTCGTCTTTTGCGATGATTAGGTCCTCTAGGTCTTCCTCTTCTTCATCAATCTCTATGATGACGGCTTTCTCCTTCTCCTCCATTGACATATTGGTGCACAGCAGGTTCTAGGGGAACACACGTACGGAACTATCACTTGTTTATCCTTCTTAGGTCTTAGCATGCACAGTGATTTCAAGATTTCTGCCACAATCTCGGCACCTTCTGAAGCATCCCCCATAGTCAGGGCCTGCGCGGCCTCTTCGGTAGTCATTTATGTTATCTGCATAATGTCCTCAATTGTTGCCATCGTGTCTGTCTAGAAATCTAGCACTTGCGAACTCAGGGGCTCAATCAATGCTCGGCACACAATAATCAGGGATCTGCTCAATAGCTTAATTCGAAAATGACCAAGTGTTGTTTGTTGGGAAGCCCTTTGTAATTTATATAGCTTTTTGAATTTGAATTTGAATTTAACTGTTCCACCCAAATCTGGTTCATCAATGCTCCCTTGGCGGCAAATTTTCCCAAATCTTTCCCATAAATAGCATCTTAAATGCATGTCGCCCGCTCCATTTGGTCTTAAGTCGAGTATCCCATCATGAATAGTAACTTCAATGGTCACTTTCTAGCCAACCCACGCAGCAGCGCAACCCCCAGTGCGCGGTCGTGGACCTTGTGGCTCTTGGCTTTTGCACATAGTTCCAACATCGTGTAGCTCCCGGGCAAAATAGTTTATAGTCCCATGCATCCTTTCAACTGTATGGAGCACTAAGACTATTCTTCCTTCAGCTAGTCAGGGGGTCGCACAACTTGCATAAAGTTTCATCCTGTCATTCATCATGTTTCCTAGAGAATACCCACCATTTATTGTTACGGTCGGCATTGCGCACTCTACCATCTGCAACACGCTACCCTAGTCAATACGCTTAGCAATGTGCGGTCCAAGCCAAGGCATCAGAATGATCAATTCGCGACGATAGACCTTAAACCTGCCATCGCAATTGTACACATCCTGCCTTACCACCCTGGTCTTTTTGCTGAGAAAATATTCCTTTATCTCATCCTCCAACTTCTTGACTTCTGCGTCCATGAGAGCGCTTTTCTTCCTTAATCATACCCTTTCTTCTTCAAGTTCTTGGAGTCTAAAATTTCCCTGTTGGATTTTTTCTTCCAGGGTTATGTGAACCATCATATCTACCAGTGCTATCATGTGAAATCTAAGCTCTCCATGTCCCATAGGGCTTACTACGGTTTCTTCATACTCCAGACTAGGTGGTGCTTGCATGGTGATGTTTTTGCACGTGGTCCTATAAGCCCAGATAACTGCTAGTACATGCATGTCCCAATTAGTTCGCTTCACACTATGGACTTTGTTCAGCGCTTTGCGTACTTTTTTAAAAGCTTCTGCGTGGATATTCTTCTACACACTTGGGCTTTCCATACTTCGTGGTCCCAACCGGAGGGGTCGTTCGTGCCATTACCTTACCTGCACCTACTTACTGATCGTGTCCCCTACTGCGAGGATGGTGTGCATTTGTATAGGTTTCACACCATATGCCTGTATCCACATGGATAGGTGGGTGTGTGGGTCGTTTCATTCGTCATAATTGTCTTTCAATCACATCTAAGGCTTCCCAAATCACATGCGCATCATCCTTTGGTAGCCGCGCCAGTCCTCAAAACTTCTTTGGTGTGTACCCCACCACCTCATGGGTGTAGCAAGTAGTACCCACTTTAGAGCGTCCAAGAATTGTTGTTTTGGCTCTTCTCTTTCAAATATGTTCAGGAATTCATCCACCCCGCTTAACACTTCATACGTAGGCCAATCTCTTATCTTTGTTGCTATGCAGCGCAACAACCTTGGCATCATGTTACAGTTGAGCGTGGTTACCTTGTGTAACCGGTTTTGCCATCGTTTTATCTCCTCATCAAAATTGGATGTGCAGGAGCTTTCGCACTCCCATGAGATTCTACCATCCACGGTTGGATTTACCCAGTCCTGCTCATGCGTGGTTATCTTGTATATGCAATCCAAGTCATCATCGCTATCGTAGTCATGCACCGGCTCCGTGTAGCGTGATCCCTCTGTAGGTTATAAAGGTACCACTACACACAGAGATTTTTTCTTAAGGATCATCTTGCGCTTCTTCATATTTATCACTCCATTCATGTCAATGGCCCAATCTATTCCTAATAGCGTGAGGTAGGGGTTGTTGTCATCAACAATCTTTATCACTTCGAAATCTGCTAACATGCTTTCTCCTTCGATATCTACTATGATTCCCTGCAATCTCCCCATAGGTAGGATATTTTGGTGGTCTGCCATCCGCAGTTGGATAGGAGACCATTACAGCGCAGGCCTACCCATGCGCTCCCATGTCTTCTTTGGCAGGACATTCACGTCTAATCTTAGATCCAAGATCACTTGATCCATATCATATTCCACAATCTATGTGTTCATTCTCATCTCCTTTACTGTTTGCATTGTGTGCTTCCCGAGTTTCCGGAATACATGCGGTTCTCATAGCACAGTCCCAACGCATCTAGTTATGAGTTCTTGCAGCCCCTTTACAACCTTGTTGTCATGTAGCAGCTTCATCCATGTCTCCAAGAACGTAGCAAGAATCGATGGGTCCATTTCTGGCTCCAATCTGTCTTTACTTCCTAAAGTGGAGGCATCAGTGAAGCTCCTCTTAGCTTCCATGAAGGTCTCTTTAGCACGCTCCAAATCAAATTCTGGTTCCCTCATTGGAGCCTTGTGCACTTAGGTGCTTTCTTCAAGTTGCTTTCCTTTGTCATCCCCTGTTGTAATACCACTCCAGATCACGATATTTACATTAGTGTCTTCCTCGCCCAGCTCAGACCTCATCATTTGCAGGTTCTGAGTCAGGGGAGGTTGGAGTGCTCCTTTATCGCCAACCTTGCTATCAATGTGGGACAATCCTTCATCTCATTGTCAAACAACATACAATACAAGCATGATGGTTGCATTGGATTCATACAATCACAGGCATAATTCCCTGGCCCTCTGCAATTATAACATATTAGTTGTCTGCAACCTCTTTCCGGCCCCCCACCACCTCGGCCTCGTCAATGCCCCAGAAATCTAGTGCACGCCATTCCTGTGTTTTGATCGAGGGGTTGTGTTTCAGCCTGAAATCTGTAGGTAGGATTTCAATCCATCATTAGCTCATAACTTCTACAGGTGCGCTCATGATGTCCCACTGACCTACAGAAATTACAAAACAATTGTTGTGAATTCTACGTATACTTCTATAATAGATGGCAGTTATCTATAGCATGCTTTCCTCCTATCTAATAAATTGTGCACCATAGTGCAGGTGCCACACTTGGTCTTGCTTGTGCCTCTGATATTAGTGGCATTGGCCCTCATCCCACAAGGTAATTCACGAACACCAGATAGTGATCCTTGTCGTGCCCCTGGCCCTTGCATTTTACACACCATACCTCATTCCGCACCTTTGGGAGAGTTGTCCTATCTTGTTTCAAACTCTGCGTCTCCAGGCATAAGTTTTTCAATTGCGCGTGAATCTGCTGAACTCCCAGGTTAGGATCTTGTATCAGAGTCTCGTGCAATCTCATCATGACCTCCAAAGCCTCAGCCTGAGTTGTTAGCCTCTGTTTTGATAGCGCATTCCTTAGATGTGGTGTTAACGATGCTACAAACCATTAGCGGTGTTGTCCATCTGTCAACGTCATGTTAGCTTCACAAATTGTGCACTTCAGTCTCTGATCCAACTCCCAACGGGTCTCGCCTAGCAACATGTTGATTTCCTTAAACCCAATGATCGACTGTGCCTCTAACTTTGGCCTGCTAAATTCTTTGTTTAGCATAGTTTGGATATCTATGATCCCGACATTCAGAATGTCATTGGAGTGCTTAATGTACCAGGTCAGCACGCGATCCTGTAGAGTGCTGACCAATGTTGCCTTCTTTATATTTTCATCCATCACTCCCTATGCTTCCCATACGGCTTTTATCATGAACCAAAATTGGTTCGTATCTTCATTCCCTACTCCCTTGAACACTGGAAACTTTATCGCACTCACCATAATGCTTCGTGTTGGTGGCGGAGGTGGTATGGGTGAAGATGGTGAAACTGGTGATGGTGTGGGTGGGGGTGGTATGTGCAGAATTCTCTGTCTTATCAAGTTGATCGCACTTCTTGGTGAGACCTTCGCGAGTTCTTCTTCAGCCCCTCGTGGAGGTGAAATCAAGGGGTTAGTCTCCAGTTCTGTATTATCTTCGTTTCTATAGATTCTCCCACTTCACGTAGCCCCAAACATCAATTTATTCGCATAACACGCTTTTCACACAATAGTATTTTAATCAAAATGTTCAAATATTTAATGTACTTACCTCATGGTCCCTTGAGGAAGCGACGTTCTGCCTCGCTATAACTAACTGAAGTATCTACCGCGAATTCAGTGATGAATCCTCCTATGATTCGATCAAGCCAGTGATCGACAGTGCACGCAATCTTATCTTCCGATGCTTCCAGCATGCGCACCAATTCTGGAGTCTGTTATAGTCGGTATCTTCATCCCTGCGTCAGTGATCAAAATCTCTTTTTACATGCATTTTAGGTGTCCCATCCGATCAACTGCATTCCATTGGGTCATGGATCAATTGATGGTAGTGGTTCATTATCAAATTTACCTCATGGTCTTTACCTGCTGGCCTATTTTCACAAGTTTAGGTCATTTACAATCATTTTTTGTCATTACATTTGCAAAAGCCATTTTTAGGGTTTTAGGTCTCATTAGGCCTAGGGTTTGTCACCATGGTCATGGAAAACTCAATATACAGTCAATAGGCACATGAGGAGGTCTAATAAGTTCATAAAATTACAAATTCACTGATGATATGCTTCGTAAAGGGTTCTTTACCTCAAAACTCTGTTTTGAGGTAAAAACAGGGTTTTTTCCATTTCATGTACAAATTTTATGTAATTTCAATGTTTCTATATGTAATAAGTTCCAGCTACTACCATTGGTCACCTTGCCAACTCCAGCTACTGCAAGAAACAAAAACATCAATGCATCAATTCATCAAGTGATCAAGAAGAGTCAAATTGAAAAATGAAAAACAGAGCTTTTTAAAGCAAAGTGAAAGAGACTTTAGAAAAGTGGGTTTGTAAATGAAAAATTAAAACCAAGGGGATATAAAGTTCTTCTTTTTGTTTGAAAGTCTTCATTTTGTGCAAGAGAGTGAGCCAAAAGGAGAAAATTAGGTTTGTGGGAGAAAGAGGCGAAATTAAGCAAAAACCATGAATTTTCATTGGCGCTACGCACCTGGCGCAGGTTTTGAACTGGATTTTGGTCATGCGCTATGCATACAAAGTGCGCTACACACCTGGGAGGAAACGCTAAGCACCTACCTGTTGAGATCCAAATCAAATTTCATCGCCCTCCTTTGCCTCCAAATGCCCAAGTAACCTCTCAACAGGTAAGTAAAGCCTCACATTTGGTCTAGCAAGGGATTTTTTCATCTGTGGTGGTGATTTGTGTGTCTAAAAAATAAACCCTAGCTGTCTCTAAAATTGTCTTGCTAAATTTGCATAGGGTTTTGTTTTCTGTTGTTAATTCCCCTTTGATTATCTTCCACACCCCATTCCCTTCCCTTGCCCCTAAATTTCCCTAATCCCTTCCTCTTTCCCCCTCCCAAAATCATTGGTATTCACTCCCTATTTCCAAACCCTAATCCCTATACATTATTCCTAAACATTAACCCTATACATTCCCAAAACCTTAATTCCTATTTCCTATTCCCTCATTACATTCCTTCCACCATCAAAACCCTCATTTACAGTCATACTATCAGTCAATCCCTCATTTCCCAAAGGGGAAAATAGCAGTCACCCTATTCACCCTCCTACTTTAAAAATCTCTTCATCATTATTTTTCACTCCAAATTTGCAAGTATGGAGATAGAATTAGCATATGAAAGGGATGATGAAACAATCAGTGATTCTTCCCAAGAGGCTCATCCACCAAGAAAACCACATAAAGGAGGAAAACATATTCGGGAGGAGCCCAATACTCTTACAGAGTTAATTGCTTGCCCTCTTGCAGAAACTTGTTTTAAACATCAGCCTTGTTACCAGTTTTTTGAAATGGTGGAGAGGGTTCAATATCACCATGAGCTTGCTAGGTTATTTGTTCTTCATCTTCACAATGGCCAGGTGAACCTAGCTGGTATCTCTTTCACCTTGACACCTGAAACCATAATAGCAGCAACAGGCATCCCTAATGTGGGTGAATAGTGGAATAAGGGGCAGCATGTGGGCAGAGAGCATTATGAGCCTTACATCAAGGCTAGTTATCAGAGGCAAATTAGTAGGGTCTTTCCTTTCAAATACTTGTAAGATACTTATTCTCCACTCATGAAACTCATCATCAAATAGTTCACCTGTGAGGGAAGGTTTTCCTGTCTATATACATACCATGTCAGATTGTTGATGCATTTCACAAGAGTGAGGATGATGAATCTCCCATACTTTATATGCAGGAATATTGAGAAGATGGCTCATTATGTGCAAAGGAAACCTCTTCCTCAACAATTCAGTAGCATTTACCATTTCTCATTGATTAAAATTTTTGTTTTGCATTAGCTAAGCTTGCTGAATATTTCATGGGATACTTTCATTGCACATGAGGTCTTCAAAAGCAATTAGGTGACTCCATCGATGCTTTAAGATGGAGGGCCTTCAAACCAGCTAGATGTTCATGATACTGAAACTATAGGTGTGCCAGTGTTTGTCACTTATGAGAAAGGCACAAGGAGACTATTTGCAGCTGCCAAACGAGTATTATCTCCACTAGGGGTGGAAGGGGTCTCGTTTTCTTCACCAGATCACAGGCAAATGCTATCTTCACTTGGGGTGAAAGGCGCTTTTCCTTCTTCTTCAGCAGAACGGGTACAGAATAGAGGAAAACAAACATTGCATGATGAAGGGCCTTCCGAAGGCCAAGACAGGGATTTTATTTTAATTGAGGAAGAGGACACCGATTTGGGCTCCCAAAGCTCAAGACTCAACGATGAGATCATCAAGGAGAAAGAAACTGAGATCCAAGCATTATCACTTGACCTTGAGAGGGCTAAATGGATCATTAATTACCTTGAGCAACAAAACAAGCAATTGGAGGACAAACAAACAATCATGGAGCTGCAAACCATAAGGGAAAACTGGCAATTGGCAAAAAGAAGGAAAATCAAGCTGACTTCACTAGAGCAAGAAATAGAGGCTGACCAAGAATCATGGTTGAAAAGAGTGAATATCCACCTTGAGAAGCTGCTAGACAAGGCTAACAAGGAGAAGAACATGTTGCACCACATGGCTTATCACTATTTGGCCCGAAACAAAATTTGCAAGACAAGGATAAGAACACTAAAAGCCAAGTTAAGGAGAGCCTTGAAAGTCAAAAAAGAGAAAGATAAGCTCAAGATCTTGGCTGAGGCATCATTGGCCCAACATAGCACATAAAAGGGATCACTCATGCCAAATTTCAATAAATTTGGTGAATTTTTTGCCATTTTTGAATTTTTTGAGGCAAAAAATAGGTTTTTTCAACAAGTGTGTAGCGCCACTGGCGCTACACTTTTGATGGGGGCCTCCATTTGCAAAAAACTTTAAATTTTTGGAATTACCATGAAATGTTATGCATGCTCAGAAATGGCTAATAATTTTTGACAAGTTTTGGACCTCCAAAAGGGCCAAAAACACCCAAAAAATGCTCTCTCTGCCACTTTTTTTGCCACACAAGAAGCAGTCTTGGGAGATTGCATTTTAGGAGGGACAAATAGACTCCAAATCAAAAAATTCAAGTTATCAAAAAAAGTAGACTCACCAAGCTTTCCAATGAGATATTCTGCACCTGATTTGGACTTTAGGAAGCCTTCCAAAACTGGCCTGGAAAAATCATTATGCATAGAATCACCGGCGCTACACATAGGAGAAAAATTTGACAATTTTGCCTGTTTGCTCAGAATTTCACCTAGTCTTCTACCAGTTTGACTTTTTCTTCTCTCTTTGATAAATTCATGATGTAATATAATGTAACCTGATGTACCATGATGTAAAAATAATGAAAAATGACCTAAGGAGGTAGATACATCAGTTATAGGTGGTTTTGAGCTGAATGAATCAGTTTCCATAGTTTTAGAGGCAAGTTGTTCCACTGCCTATTTTTTAGTTCCTAGTTTAGATCTTGTTGAAACAGCTCCTTGACTCATGGATTCGACCCCTAATGGCTAGCATAGGTGGTTTGATGCCTATAACTTGTACTCTCTTATTCATTTGTGAAGGTTGGACTCTTGTGGATGCATTGAGCTACTTGATACATCACTTCTGCAGTTTGGCAAGGAAATAAACTAGGGTTTTGTAGCATTTTGTGGGATTCTTGTAGTAATGTGAATTAGCATTGCTTTATTCTCTATAATTCATTTTATCTTATGTTTATGTGTGCCATCATCTCTCTCTTTCTTCATAACTAAATGAATCAAGTTTAAAGGTGGAATTCATTGGTGTTTCAGTGCTCTACCTTCGGGTTTATTTAGTTATACATGTTTTCTACTATTTGAAGAGGACTCATGACACTTTCATGCGCTCTCCATCTCCTCACAAATCTTTAGACTCACCATTACACTCATTTCAAAGTTCTAAAACACTTACCTACCTCGCCCCACAGAAACCTCTACAAATCTGTGTTCATTTCCTGGACCCAAAGTTGCCTTCCCCATCAGATCCAGCAACCAACCATTAAATTCAATCAAATTCCTCTGAGAAAGCATACCTAGCCTAAAATTAGTTTTTATATCAGTCATCTCAAGCCTTCCTTGATATATTTTTATTGAGATTGACAAGGAGACAGCCCTCTCTCGACCTGGTAGGGCTAGCTACCAGGTTAAGCATGGTTTGATGTTACCCTAGACCTGCCTTTCTCAGCCTGAGGTAGATTTAGGCCCTAACAGAGTCCACACAATAGGTTTGTCAAGTTTACACCTTCCTTGGCTATATTCTAGCTTCGCGATCCACTCATACAACCCAGTGGGGAAGGATGCAAAGAAAATTTCATGGATCTCCGTATACAAGTAGGAGACTAACCACTCTTCCTTTGATAGTCACGGATTCCTATTTTCCTGCACTGAAAGTTCGTGAATATTCCTGTCCAACCAATCTTCAATTCCTTTCTTTGTCGGATTCCAGTGATACAACATCAGACATATCTATGTAGATCTTGGTCCAGGCAACAGAACCATTTGTTGGCTTGCTGGGGCCTGACCCAGGTTCGAAGTTGATTAGCCAAACAAATCCATGTACTACTGGCCCTTTCGGCAACAGTCCACAGAGTGCGGACTGAGGTCTCACCCGAAGTAGTATGGAAGCGTACTAGAACCAGGTTTTCGTACCCTTGAGATGTCTGAGAGGTACGACTAGTCTTTGGTTTATTCTTGCGCGCAGGTCGCTTCACGCACTTTTCTTTCCTTGCAGCCTAATACCCTTCCTTTATGCAAACCTACCCAGGGGTTGTGCTACGCTCTGCGCTATTACCCGAGATCTTACTTATCTTCCAGTGTTAATTAATTACCTTCACCTACTTGAATGTCTTTAAGTTATAATTAGCAATACAACACATTCATACACGATCATGCAGTAAATAAACAGTATATTTGCAAATTATGTCCAATCATGCATTAAACCAGGAAAACGTACACAGAATTATAGAAAAACTTCTCTTTATTGATTCTCCAACAGTTACAAACTCTACCTGCCCTGTGCACTCAGCTGCAGAGCCTTCTCCTACTCTACTACCCACAGACACACTTTACACTTCGACTCAATCACTTAGACTTCTCATGATTTTCTTCTATTCATTTCTTAGTTATCTTTTACGATTAGAGCCTCACTCTATTTATACAATCCCATGGTCCACGAACCATGGGTAGATCTATCTAGTCGACATTACATTGCAAAAACTAGGGTGGACAACCCTGTGAATCTAGTATACTTTTGCACCCCATGCCCACAATTCGTGGAGCTTTTAAAAAAAGATTCGGTCAAAACTTGGGCTTTAAGCCCCAAAACATGCCTTGGGGGGGATTCCATGCCCAATAGCATTGTCATTCATTAGGAGTATGACTAGGATATTGAGCATCGACCCTCGGTGAAGGATGACTCCCTTTTATCTGAGCCTCCTTTGTGTTTTCCTGACATCTTTGGTGATTCTGCCATCGTTTATTTCGCATGTGTATCTCCTTCTACAGATGCACCCATTGTTGATCATTCGCAGAACACACCGGAAGTCACTCCATCATCAAACAATGGAGAGGAAAAATCATTCATTGAAAATCCACTTGATTTTTCATCTATCTTTTCTAGAAACACAGAGGGTGAATTTTTCGCTTCTCATATACCCCTTTGTTTGATTCATCAGATCATGAGGATGCTGACGAAATCATTGATTTTTCTGATCGTAGCTGTTGTGAACTATTTACTTTCATATTCGATCATGATGATGATTCTATTGAAATTTATTTTTCAAAGCCACCTTTTTATGATGATCTATCTGTCAACGAAGTTGAAACCCCATAGACCGTGGAGGCACTTCAGCCTGAGCTAATGGTTATGTCAAGCCCTCTCTGTCCTGAGGTTGGTTTCACTTCCGATCAGGAATTTGTTGAATCACTCAAGGCTTATCATCACTCATATGTATGCATTGAAGATCAATCTCACACACAAATTATGCTTCCTCCGCTCGAACTACACGATTCCATCGCTCATGTGTCAGAGGAATCTTACATAGCAAGCACACGTGCATGACACAAGTTGTCTTTGTTTCTTTCATTTTCTTTCATGTCACATTCAAGAGTATGTGTATGCTTAACAGTTGCATGTAGTGTCACACAGCACCATGGTAATTCCACGAATTGCATTTCATGCACTTGCACGCACTTATGTTCTGTGGACACATTTAAACTCGAAGTATGTTTGTCTTCATTGTTATATCTTTCATGTTTGCTGGTTTGCACAACTATGTTGTTCGTGAACCATGCCTTCACCAACATGGGTTGACCAATGTGTCAGTGGCTGCATTGGAAGTATCACTTCATATGAGCAGACTTATGCACCGTTAGCTTAGGAGTAGTAGTGTTTGCTTTTGGTTTTTTTGCTTGCATGCATGTATGCTTCATACTTTGCATGTTTGTTTGCTTGCTTGCTTGTTTTCTTAATCGCTTTGCTTACGCATTTACTTTTTCTCTTGCTTTGTTTTGTTGTCTGTTTTCTTGTTTATGCTCATAGGTTAGTTTCGCATGGAACTGTGTGCGACTCTTGAAACAAGTTGGGTAAAGTACAAGAGGACTTGTGTAGTTATCAATACTTGGTTATCTATCGTCTTGTCTCTGTATGAAGAACTTTGCTATCTTTAGTCCATGATACACAATGGAAAATATGTACTGTTCGAAGTGAACCTTGGTGAAAACACAATGTTTGCATGCTAGCTAGTGTTGAAAATGCAACAAGATGATGGAGCTTAGTGAAAAGAAGTCACCTTCACTAAGTGGGCCCGCAGGATATTTTTGGCGCAAAGTCTATTTTTAGACTATGCCTATTTTTAGACATATGGATCATGGTCTATGAGTTTCCGGATGCTATTTATGGATGATTGGTCATGTTGGTAAATATAGATGGATCTCTATTTTTAGACATATGGGCGGAGTCTATTTTTAGAATGCCAGTAAACAAAAATAGAACAGTCAAATATTATTAGCTCTTAATAATATTTGGACTATAAACATTATCTTATCCTCTTGCAGCACTTCAATTCGAGCTACGGATGTGGCACATGCAACTTCCAGAAGAAAATATGCTTTTCCTATGGGTTAGTTGAGTTATTGCATGATGGACTTCAGTTAGAACTCAAGTGATTGAGTTTGGTGGAGTTGATTGAGGAGTTGATGGAGTTGTGTTCAGTTTGACTTAGTTGAACTAGTTGTATTTAGTCTAACTCTGAAAAATACACTAGTGATGAGTGGTGTGAATTAATTATTAATTAATTCACTAATTATTAACTCATAATCAACTAAATAATACATCAGTTAACTCAGTGCATGGACATTTTAGTGGAGACAAGTGTTAGAGGTGGGTGAAAGGGTGAGACTACTATCAGTTGTGACTATAGCTGTGCATGAGATTTGCACAATCATTGATTGAGATTTCCAATGAGGATTGCGTAGTACAAGCCAAGGGGATTCGAACTTGGATCTGATCTATTCTCAACTTGGATTGCGCAGTAGAGGCAGGCAAACAGTGGAGGAGATTTGAACCTGTGACTTGTTCAGATCT
>APFE031089362.1:182095-194890 GCA_000404065.3 Pinus taeda | reverse complement strand
TATTCTGCAGCAGTTTCCGCAGCTTCAGCCTTGAGGACAAGGCTAGTCTTAAGGGGGTGGGCATGTTAGGGTCCCACCCTAACCCCCTTATCTATGTAATGGGACCACGTCATAGTCAAGCGTCAATAAAGCCCATATTAATAATTGTAAGTGGTTAATCCGCAATTAATAAAGGAACCACAGTTAGTTGCAAATGGGCCGTAGTATTAGATAGATGGTATTAGTAATACGCGGTATTGGCCCATGGTATTACACGTAGGAGTCATATATAAAGGATAGAAACTCCCTGCAAGGAGCGTCGTGACTTATTTTTGTAATCGAGCTCTGCTCTATTGGAGGTTGCCCCCTCGAAGAGGCAAGTGAACATTACTCTCTGAATAATAAAATCATTGCCATTCTGTGTTCTGGGTATCTTTTCTTCGCATATTCTGTGTTCTCGGTCTCTTTTCTTCGCATATTCTGTATTTAGGTATCATTTGCAGGTTAAGAGCATAACACAAATCATCAAAATGGTAAAAAAGAGTCATGACATCACCTAGACCATCATCATGGGAGTAGTAATTAGGGGAAAAAATGTTAAAGGGGATTTCAACTTGTTTCAACATCCTCTTTCATACACCATATACCTCCCTCAACCTCCCTCATATAATCCCCTCATTCCATCAAAAGCCCCTTTTTCCTTGGGAAAATCCTTAAATCCTAGCTAAAACCCATTTTTCCCTTGGAAAAAACTCATTTTTAACTCTAGCCTTATCCCAAAATCCCTTTGTATATCCCTCTAGCCGCATTCCCATTCTTTGATAATAGTCCAACTCTAGCCGTGTTTCCATTTGTTTTATATATATCGCACCACATATATATAAAGTTCCAAGCATCAAAACCATCATTATTTCCCATGGGACTAGGACCCACAAGCCATGTGTTATCATAAATCGAAATAAGAATCAACCCTTTTCCCCGTCATAATGCCCCTTTGCATTGCGATTGCGCAATCGCAATTCGCAAAGTTATACAAGAATCATCTCGCTATCGCATATCACATGAAACAACAAAACAGTCGCTCGTCACCCTCCTCGGCCTGCGATTGCGATAAGCTCTCCCTTTCCCAATTGCGATTACGATATCGCAAAGTTCCATCTTAACTCCAAATTTATCATCTCTTGAGGCACAAACCTTTCTTAAGTTTTGCACTCTGAAAGAGTTATTCACCTCAGGAGATTCAATCCCCCTCGACACTTAGTAGATTCACAATTAATATGGTGTTGTAGCAGCTGCAACACCCTCCAAAATTTTGGCTTGCATCCAAATTTCAGAGCCTTCCTTAGTTTTTCCTTTGATGGTTGCAAACACTCGAGCTCACCCCATGAGATCTTGTGAAGTATTTTCACCTTTTTTCTTGTTTGACCAACGGTCGTCTTTTAGCATGTTGATTGATTTGTCATGCTTGTGATCTAATTCTGGTTAGTTTGAAGGTTTGCCTTTATGTGTTTGGGTTGTCTTCACTATGTGAAAACCTGCCGCACTCACACACAAAGTTGTAAGCATTGTCGCACAAGTGTCTTCATGGTCGTCCGAAGGTCTATCACAAGTGTCGCGCTTGTCACTCTTAACTCCACGACAATCTCACTGAGGGCATGTTTTGTCTTGTTGTCATGGTGGTCTATGTTGTCTCATTGTCAAGTATGCTAAGTGTATGATCACAATGTCAGTCTACAGAAGTTCACTTGCTTTCGACACTTAGCCATTTTCCTTAAAATCTGCTCGACTGGACAACCCTCTCCATCGAACCTCAACTAAGCTACACTGCACAGTCTTAGCCCTCAGTGACCCTGCTCTACTGCTTGAAACTGTGCAGTGCTTGAGGTTTTCCTCCAAGTCAGCTGCACTACGCAATCTCGAAGGTGAGAAACTTGTCTGCCTCCCAAAATTGCGTAGAAACTGTCCCCCTGTCCAACTAAACTGTGCATTTCTCAAGCACAATCATCAACCCTCCTCCTTGCCTACCGAAAGCTTACACTGCTCTAAGACTTGGGTCTGCAATGTTCCCCAAAATTGCACAGACATGCCCATCTATTCATTTGTTGCCTTGCTCTACACTATTCCCAAAAATTTCGTAGAGCTGCCCAGCTGACCCTTGTTGCCTTGCTCTGCCCTGCCTCCAGAAATTGTGCAGACATGTCTGAAAATTCCCCTGTTGCCTGTCCTGCACTGTTCCCAGAAATTATGGAGTCATGTTCACTAGGTCCCTCTGCAGCCTTGTTTTGTCTTCCTCTTGGAAATTGTGTAATCATTACCAGAAGTCCCTTTGCATCCCTGCTCTGTCCTCCCTTTGGAAACTGTGTAGAACTGCCCAACAATCCCTCTACAACCCCGCTCTGTCTTCCCTCAGAAAAATACGCAGAGGTGTCTTCCTTCCAGGTCTCACCTTGAAACTAACACTGGTGACTTTCACTGTCCAATCCTACCTCCCAGTGATCATTGCGCAATTTTTCTCGACAATACAGGTTGTCCTCCCTGAATGCCTCATTCCAGACTGAGTTGTGCTCTCCGCTGTCTCAGTGAGTTGTCCTCCCTTCCTATCATCGAAACACGAGAACAATGCATCATGCTAGACTAAAAGGTTTTGGATTTGATGTTGTCCCGTCATGAGTGAATTACAGGAATAGGTCCACTGGTAGATATGGTGAGATAACAAACGAGATGAATAAGGAGCAGACATTGTAGAAGACTTGCTTGCAGTTGGACATACGTACCAGGCATATTAAGCAACAAGAAAAAGGAACACATGCATTGAACCATCAAGCAAGACCAAGACCACGAAGCCCCCACAAAAATTTCCCATGCAGAGGAGAAGACAAAGCACACCAAGAGTACATCCATCACTTCGCAGCGCAACAACTCGACACGGACACCACAGTCAGTCAATACATGTCAGCAGTGTCATGTCGAGTTGTGTCATGAGTTGTCTCAACCACATCACCATTATGGGCCATATCCGTTGTAACTAAATGTAATGTAAAGTGAAGTCCAATGGATGCACACAAAATTTGAAGAGTCATGTTAGTTGAAAAGTCATGGGAAGTTGAACAGTCACGAGGGTAGTCCAAGAGTCACAAGGGTCAAGCATCACCCTTGGCTATATATACCCTTCCCATTGTATGAGCATGAACTTTTCACCTTGGCTTCTCCCACATAGCCTTGAGAGTTTGTAGTCTATTCTTTGAGGAGCGAGGAGTGGCTCCAATGCCCCACTACTGGGACTAGTGATGTATGGTGTACAGACGTGTCTTGGGAATTTTGCTTGATTCAAAATCCTGTCTAAGGCTAGCACATTTTCATGCATTTTTGTAGATATTTGTAAGACTACTCTTTAAACATTTGTAATGCATGTTTGCTTAACTCGTACTAAGATAGTTGAACTACTTTGGTTATTTTAGTATTTACACTATTGCAAATTGTTGTGTTGTTTATCACTACTGTCACGTCCGTGTGGACTACTCCACAGGACATTGACAAACCATTCTTGTTTTCTTGGTTATAACGACCGTCACTTTCATGTGGACTACTCTGTTGGATGGTGTACGTGTTTTCCCTTGCACTTAGGTTTTAATGACTATCACATCCATTGCGGACTATTCTGTTGGATGTTGGTCAGACCCTTGTTGTTTCGCGTGTGTCTCTACCTGGGAGGTACTACTACCTCTCATCTAAAGGCTCACTTTTACCCTCTCCTTTACAATAAGAGAACTCATACACAAGTTACATTACACACTCACCAGGCATACTCACCTCGCTTTTTGAAGATACAAGCATAACACTCTCATATGCTAAACAACAAGAGCTAAGGAAAATATCTAAGATAATGGAAACTAGGCCATTGTACTGGATGGGACTCCTACACCAAACGGTGTGAGGTCTGGTTGGGATTTCATACCAGGGACATCCCCTGAATATTGGCAGGTCCAACATCATCAACATTTATGGTGCTAGAAGGAGGGCCACCAATAGTTTATGGTTGAATGTCCTACCAACCACAATTATCTATCATCTGGTCAAGGCAATAACTGTAATAGATCTGACTTGCAAATGTATAAGAATAGAAATATGCCCAGAAATAACAAGAGAGAAATAGATGAACTTCAAATCTTTATTAATATCAAAACCCTTAAGGTAGGGGAGCACCATATAATCACTCCTTAAGGAAGGATAACACTCCACAAGCCATATGCTTGCCAATACAATATTCCTTGACATCTCTCAATGGGGAGTCTCTAGCCTTTATATAGGATTCATACATACAATACCATGGGTCATTACCGTGATTCTCTCAATACCATACATCTAATACCATGAGCTTATCGCATTATTTCTAACTACTTGTGATCCCTTACATGATGTGGGTTAACCACTTTATTTATTAACTATGGTCCATCCCATTATTACATTATTCCCTTGGGTACCTCCCTCTGTACCCCATATTATCCCCCTTAGGTATACTACATTCCACCCCCCTTAAACATGTTTTGTCCCCGAAACATAAGAAGAACACAAATAATAAGATATACTCAAAATAGTAGTCCACTGGTACCATGCACGTGCATCTAGCCATCCAAGAGAAAGGTGAACCCTCAATCTAGCTGGTGCCTTGCTCGCTTGAGATGGAAGTTCACCCTGGCGGCTCTTCTGTGTTGATGTGTTGTGGGTGGATCGTCGCCCCTCTCTATCTATCATGCAGGGGTTGTTTTCCTTATGGCTAATTTGTTGCCATCATGTTGGTTGTTTTCTTGCAAGGTGATGTGGGTGGTGATATGCTGAAGTTTTAACCAACGGTGTACCTTTATTTAATTCACCAACTAATGGAGCCTGATTGGTATTTGGTACATGTTGTGGTGCCTAGTGTTGTTGCTTATCTTCCAATATTGCTTCCACCATAGATTCCTCATATGACGTATCAGTACTTGTAACATTTTTTGTTTCAGCCTCCTTGGACTCTACCTGTTTATTGATAGAAATATATCGTAATGTAATTTTCTTCTTTTTATACTAGAGCTTCAGGAATTTCTTCTGCACATTAATATGGATAGTACCAACATATTCCATCCAAGGGTATCTCAAAACAACATCCATATTAGCCATATTTGAAGCATAAAAATCAGAATGCAATACATACTTATCCATATAAATCTTCAAACATTTATAAACTTGAACATCCTCATTAGCAACTTGTGTGTTTTCCATGTGGTTTGCTGGAACTTGCAATTTTTTGCCAAATTAACATTTATAAGATTTTGCTTACAACTAGGATTTATAGACACAATGATCTTCTTCTTCTGGATACATCCATGAACTTGTAATAAGGAAATACCAGTAGAAAATAACCCCATATGTTTCTCATTATCTTATTTTCCAGCATGAGACCATTTGTCTAAAAGGAATTTTTCAAATTCTTCATCTCAAAGTTTGTACAACTTCTTGATGTCAAGTGATCTCCACCATATGGCAGTCTCATCTTGCAAACCAAGTCATACGAGACCTTTCCAATCTTTCCCATATATGAAATTTTCCTTGCTTATGAATGCTTCAATAGTAGGGTCATCATCTTTTCCTGTAAAAATAAGATCCTTTCTAGAAGCCATGAAGAGGGTTTTGAAAAAATCACTTACTTGGCGAAAATTTAAAATGGCTACAGTCCGGTCAATATTGCTCAGAATATTTATTATGAACTGTTTTCAGAAATGGAATGACCATTCTACATCTTCCCATGTGATAGAAATCCCAATATAGACACTCTGGAATTTCAGATTCCCGCTGCAACTGTCCCGCCATCACAAAAAATCCCGAAAAAAGAGCTGATTTTAAATCAGCGATATCTCCCTCATCCAGACTCCGATTCGACCGATTTGTTTTTTAAAATTGGGTCATCTTTCAAGAGGATCTCATATATGTAATTAGTTTCTTAAAATTCCCCACAAAAATGACAAAAATTCACTAGATATCCATCATCCACGAATTTTCATCAAAAAATTTCTGCAACACAGCTAATTTTTAAATCGGCGATATCTCCCTCATCCGAACTTCAATTCGGCTGATTTTATTTTTAAAATTGGGTATTTTTCGCAAAGAATCTAGATATGCAATTTATTTCTTCACATTTTGCACCAGAAGTTACAGATCTGATCTGCAAACTCGCCGCCCCAAAAAAATTCTGCAAAAAAAAAAAAATTGCGTTGCCCAAGAAAGTGCTCTAATACCACTTGTAATAGATCTGACCTGTAAATGTATAAGAACATAAATATGCCCAGAAATAACAAGAGAAAAATACATGAACTTCAAATCTTTATTAATATCAAAACCCTTAAGGTAGGGAAATACCATACAATCACTTCTTAAGGAAGGAGAACACTTCACAAGCCATATGCTTGCCAATACAATATTCTTTGACATCTCTCAATGGGGAGTCTCTAGCCTCTATATAGGATTCATAGATACAATACCATGGGTCATTACCATGGTTCTCTCAATACCATACATCTAATACCATGGGCTTATCACATTATTTCTAACTACTTGTGGTCCCTTACATGATGCGGGTTAACCACTTTATTTATTAACTATGGTCCATCCCATTATTACATTATTCCCATAGGTACCTCCCTTTGTACCCGATACCAACCCCCCTAGGCATACTATAGTAACACAAACTCCCTCTCTCCTATGCGTAAATCTGAAGTTGGTTATTCCACACCTCCCAGACCCCAACAAGAAATTTCGTATCAGCACATCCGCGTTGTCCATCCCATCACCCGTTAGTTTTCTAAAGTTGTTGGACTGATTCCAGGAGTGCACACTCTTCCCTATTCACAGAGGAAGTAAAAGACTACTCCCACATGAGTGGTAGTCTCATATGTGGAAGAAGAAATCCTCGCCACTCTTGAAGAACTGGTAGAAGCTGTTGAAAATGAAGAGGAACCTCCTGTCTTCCGAGAAGGAGAAGAAGCCAACCTCCTACTCTTGGGCTCAAGTTCTGGCAGAGGAGGCGGAGGTGGAGATGAACCAATAGATTCAAAGGTTGAACCATTAGATTCAGAAGAAGAGGAGGAGGACGAAGAAGAGGACAACATTGCTAACCAAAATATGGAATGGATGACACAAGGCCAATTGGCACTCCCCGGTGTCTTGCACAAGATGCCAAGACACACAGAGAAGTTGTTAAGAAAGTATGACCCTGGCAGAGGAGTGAAGGCAGAAGATCACCTAGACACGTTCTACCTACACCTTCAAATACTCAAGGTACGTTATGACGATTTTGCATGTAGACTGTTTCTATGTACCTTGGATGGAAGAGCAGTTGTATGGCACCACAACCTTCCTGTGAAATCCATTCAGAACCGGGGGGTGTTCAAGAGAATTGTTACACTGAATTTTGTCACCCTGACTATTTGCAGTATATGGCCTCATCAATAGCCACATTGTCCTCTTTGTCAAGCCCCATACCTCTGCTCTTCATGTCAAAACCTCAAAGAGAGAGAAAGTCACTTAAAAACATGTTTATCTCTGGGTACGCAGGTTCTCTCTACCTTGCCCGCGTGTACGCACTCCAAATACATTAGACCTGCGTAGTAATACGCTCTGTATACTAAAGCTAGGGTGCGTACCCCTGTAAAGGTCAAAAGGCGCAAGTTTTCATCTTTAAAAAGTTACTTGTGGTCACTTCTAGAGCCTTCTAGAAGAGTTCTTGACGTGTATTGAGCGCCTCCAGATGGTTCATGCACCCCTATGATAGAGGAGCTTATCCCATCAAGAGAGGAGCTACCCCATCCAAAAGAGGGAGTATCCCATTGATGTTGGAACTGAATAACCTCCTCTAGAATACTATAAATACAGGCATTGGGCCAGAGGAGGGGAGGTTGAAAGCTGAACATTCTAAAGGGTAAATGCTGCTGGAATTAAGACTTCCATTTGTTGACTTGTGAGGAGAGATCACCATCCTTCCTTGTTGCCATAGTGGGAGTGGGTGAGCTTGTCAAAGTGGAGGAAATCACTTGCTGGACCCTGGGAGGAGCTTGCACAACACCAAGGCTCAGGTTGTAATGGTTCCTTTGATTATTTAATACAAATAAGTCCATTCTTCTCAATGATTTGTTAATGAATTATTTCATACATTCCTTGGTCAATATGATAGATATGCTTTATTTTATGATGAATATTCAGATGCTATGTAATCGTTTGCTTTGTTAGTGTATGCAGGTCTGAATGTGAAGGAGGAGCTCATCTGGATCAGCAAGGCTGGACTGCTACAACAAGCGTGGGACCTAAGGTAAGATCGAAAACATTTGAATTCTCATAGAATGATGTGTATCTAGAGAAGGATAGTTCTTGTTTGGTTTGTTTGTCATTAGAGAGTCTTAGACTCCTAGGAAGGTTAGATTTGTCCGCAAGTATAACTCATTCCGTGTGACAGATTGGTTGAAGAAGAAGGTTATTCTTTGATGGTTACTCTTTTTTTTGGTTTCTCATGTTTCAATTGAGACTTTTTAATCATCAAACTTCCTTCCATACTTACCACATTGTTTTTCATGTCTTCTAGAGTTGTGGGATCTCTTTCCCTCAACTAATAAGCCATCTCCGGATCAAAAGCATCTGGGTAATGCTGAAGTTCCAAATCAGGTGGAGGTTTCATGTTATCCAAAATGGAATTGTGGATCTGATTGAACCTTATAGTGAATTCCTGAACCGTCTCGTTAGGATTCCTTTTCAATGTGTTGTATTCTGCCAAGATCCACAATGGATTCTTCTTTTCCCACCATCTGGTTAAGAACAAATCATTCAACCTCTGAGGAGTATCAATGGAGCGAGCTGCCAAACCACAAAACCATTTTTTGACTTCTTCTAAAAAACTTTGATCCATTAGTCTCATTTTAGCATCATCTTCATCGACTTCCTCTAAGTCAATGAAATCCACCATCTTATCAATATGTTGTTGCGCTGTGACTCCTGGGTTTCCATCAAATAGAGGAAGTCTCTGGCCATAGGTCTGAGGTAAAGCTACCAACTGACCAGGTAATACTAAGGCTGAAAACCTTGTCATAACTCCTAGAGAATGGTGAATGGGAACTGCAATGGGTTGTGTTGGTTGAGATGAAGATAAAGGAGGCAATGTAGATGTTTTAGGAGGTGTAGTAGAGGGTATGGTAGAAGAGAAGATTTCAAGTTGATATTGAATATAGGCCTGTTCAACAGTGATTTGTAATTGATTAGCTAGGCTTTGAAGTTTCTCAAAATCAGACCAAACCTTGTGCTCAAGTTTTGAAGACTGAGAAGCAGCAGAAGGTTGGTTAAACAAATACTTTGAAGTAGGAAGGTATGAGTCAAACTTTATGGGATCAAAAACTTCTTCAGTAAGGAAAGACTCAGATTTTGAACGGAATAGGCATAACTCAAATTTAATGTTGAAGGTATATCCTCAATACTATGTATTTGATTTGGTAAGGAAGTGGTCCTTTCCAATTTTGTGGTTTCAGTCTCAGGGAAAGGGACTTTAGGATTTCTTAACAATATTTTAGGATTATCAACTGGAGAAGGAGGATTTGGGTCAGGGTTTGACCTGGTATATATTTTCAAAGCCAAAATCTTGACAGGGTCACAAACTATATGAGGTGAAACACCTAAGACTTTGAGTCAAACAAAGATATTTTCAAAGGAAATTCTTCAATAGTGAAATCTAAAATTGGTAAATTAGCCTTTCTGAAGCTTAGTCCTATCATCCAGAGTACCAAACTCCAATGAGAACTAGTCGTATATCCAAGGAAAATGAATCTTCATTCCTTGGCAACAACGCCAGTATGTTATCACTCCTCCGGATCTCCAACCCTGAGGAAGATTCCAACTGAGGTAACCACAAACCAATCATTTTACTTGGTATCTAGCCCTACCAAGCCATAGAGGGCTCTCTCCAAAGGATCACAACCAAGAGGGTTGGATAGATTAGGGTTTTAGACTAGATATAGTAGCTCAGGGGGTTGTTTTGATTTGATTTGATTGGGGCAATCACTGGATAAGTGAATTAGGTGAGAGAGTGAACTAGGTCAGGGCAAGAGAAAATCATAATTGTAGACATCTGATGGGGGAAAGGTAGGCAAGTTACTTTAACACTTGGTAGTATGGTGATGAGATGGTTTAGAATAGTAAGGTGCTAAAAAGAGCATGAGGATCATGAATTCTTTTTAAACTGAAGAAATGAAACAATCTATGATGGTTTTCCCAAAACAGACATACAAGATGAATTCTGCTTATCACACCTTGAAAATCAAACATACTTAGAGTGAAATGAATCATGGAAGGTACAAAACATTCATATATATGAAATTGAAGAAGCAACAATGTCAAAATACCAAGCCACAGGAATCCCTCCAAAATAGATGCAACTCATCCAATATATTTCATGCCAAAGTCTGAAACACTAATACAATATCCAATGGAGTCCAAACCGTAGAATGACTGAGAAATTACATAATATAGGCCTCAAACCAACTCATCCTAACCTCAAGGTTCGAATCCATGAGAGGAGGAGCAATTGGAACAAAAACTAAACTGATAACTAGAGTGTAGGGTGGTCAAAGTGACTCATCCCTAACTTAAGCAAACTGATTCATTACAAGCCATGTGAGGCCATTTACCTAATGTATTTACCCTAGGTAACAGTAAAAATATAATAATTACATCATCCTTATCAATTACATCAGTAAAACACTAATTTCCCATAGGTAAAAATCAAATTGGAGAGAAACAATGAAAATCTTGGCTGACTGTCAAATACACATCGCCAATGTCAAACGCACAGTGCTAGTGTCAAATGCACAACACCATCTTCAAGTTGACTTTTACCTACCTTCCTGATGTCCAAATCTAGCCCAGGATAGCTCATTGAAGCTTATCCTATCTAGGTGTTGAGAACCTGTAGACTAGTAGCCTTCACCATTGGAATGGAGTCAAAAATATAATGAACCTGTTAGCACTCCTCCAGATCTCCAAGGCTGAGGAAGAGTCTAGCTGAGGTAACCACAGACCAATCTTTTGACTTCATAGCTAGCCCTACCAAGTTGGAGAGGGCTTTCTCCAAAGGATCACAGCTAAGAGGGTTGGATAGATTAGGGTTTTAGGCTAGATATAATAGCTCAGGGGGTTGTTTTGATTTGATTTGATTGGGGTAATCACTGGATAGGTGAATTAGGTCAAAGAGTGAACTAGGTCAGGGCAAGAGAAAATCAAAATTGCAGACATCTGATGGGGCAAGGTAGGAAAGTTACTTTAACACTTGGTAGTATGGTGATGAGATGGTTTAGACTAGTAAGGTGCTAAAAAAAGCATGAGGATCATGAATTCTTTTTAAATGGAAGAAATGAAACAATCTATGACGATTTTCCCAAACAAGAGCATACAAGATGAATTTTTCTTATCACACCTTGAAAATCAAACATACTTAGAGTGAAATGAATCATGGAAGGTACAAAACATTTATACATATGAAACTGAAGAAGAAACAATGTCAAAATACCATGCCACCAGAATCCCACCAAAATAGCTGCAACTCATCCAATATATTTCATGCCAAAGTCTGAAACACTAATACAATATCCAATGGAGTCCAACCTATAGAATGACTGAGAAATTACATAATATAGGCCTCAAACCAACTCATCCTAGCCTGAGGGGTCGAATCCATGAGAGGAGTAGTTGCAACAAAAACTGAATTGATAGCTAGAGTGTAGGGTGGTCAAAGTGACTCATCCCTAACTTAAGCAAACTGATTCATTACAAGCCATGTGAGACAATTTACCTAATGTATTTACCCTAGGTAACAGTAAAAATATAATAATTACATCATACTTATCAATTACATCAGTAAAACACTAATTTCCCATAGGTAAAAATCAAATTGGACAAAAAAAGTGAAAATCTGGGCTGATTGTCAAACGCGCAGCGCCAGTGTCAAACACACAACACTAGTGTCAAATGCGTAGTGCCATCTTCAATATCACTTTTACCTACCTTCCTGATGTCCAAATATAGCCCTAAATAGCTCATTGGAATGCCTATCCTATCTAGTTTCCAAAACTGCCCTTGGTTTTAAATGGGCTTGATTTTCCCCTCCAAAATTTTATTCTCCCAAGACTACTCAAACACGCAGTTCCTGGTCCAGAAAAGAGGCAGAAACATGGTTTTTAGGTGTTTTTTTTTTCCTTTTTCACCCACCAATTTTGCTTTCCATGGCTGGAAACATGGTTTTCCTAGATGTATTGGTCCTTCTGAATCCAATGGCGGTAGCCATTCCTCCAAAAAGTGTGCAACACCTAAGACGCTGCGCATTTCGCCAAACTACTGATATAAAAGTTGCGTTAAAAAGACAGGAAGAGCAAGATGACAAAAAATTGAGCCAATGGTCTTCAAAATTGTTCAATAACCTGATGTTTGAGGTGGATAGGTATGGGGTGAAGCCTTCTTCTCCTCATGGTGAGTTAGGGCTTCAATTCTTGCCATAGCAGCTTTGAGCTTTGCCCTTGCTATTTGGTTTCTTCGGCAATAATATTTTGCCATCCTTCTTTGAAGATCAGTGTGTCTTTTGGCCTTGTCTAAGAGGCTCTCAAGATGGGTGTTCGCCCTCTCAACCCAATGCTCCCGGTTCTCATTTACAATTTTGGCAAATTGTTCATTTAGGGTGAGCTCATTAGCTAGCTCAACCTCGTTTTTTTTCTAGCTCCAAAGCTCTCTTTAGGCCTCTAGTCCTCGACCTTTTGC
>APFE031089362.1:166720-182085 GCA_000404065.3 Pinus taeda | reverse complement strand
TTAAAACGGAATTAAAAGACGGTCCTCTTATAGCCCTTTTCTGACCGTAAAAACAAGAAAAGATTGCCGGATTTTTGTCGTTTCAAATTCGATATTGGAAATAAAACGACGTGTCCTTGATCGCTTTTAACTTTTCAGGTCAAAGACACTAACTATGAAAATATCCTTGGTCGCAAGATCAAGCGGTTCTCCTAGGTATTATTTTATACTTTTTCGGGCTTAGGAGACACAACTTTAAGAAAAAGTTCAATCTGGAGTCTTCTAAGTTTTTCAGACTCTCTAAATATGAAAAGCGCCGAGTTTCTCCTATACTGGACTCGTTAAAATTTCACAGTAAAGGACCTGTTCTATTACAAACAGGAACGGACCACTCCTTCTTAGGGTTCGCATCAAAAACTAAGTTGGACTCATCCGAAGGATGAGCTTACAAACAAACATATGTTATCCTCCTCAAGCTTGTAAAAAATAAAGAGGTACTTGCCAGAAATGGTGGGGGAAAAATGAGAAGAATGAGCCTATTTGATATCAAGAAAACCTTGCTACCGCTCTTGAACACGACACTTATTCATTCACCTGGGTGGGAAATCCTTTACCTCACAGTTGACCAAAATCACTTTTAGCCGGGTTATGGGAATCGACTTTGAGTCATTCATCACCAAACCATCTGTTGTGTCGTTATGTGTTCAAGAGATCTGGAACAAAACATTCAACTGCAGAATACCTATCATCCATCATATCATCATTGAGTCAGTCCTTACAGCAACATTTCTTCAACTTGAACTATGATTTCGCGTTGCAGGCTTGCCTGCAACAAGTCGCTTTCTATCGACATCAGCACATTATCTAGAAAGTTGACTTAGGAATCGTCAGTACCTTGAAGTCTGCATGCATCAATGGCAGGTTTCTCGCCTTCGACGTCAGTTTTCATCATTGACTTGCGATCGAAGGATTCCATGAAATGTTCGACATCGACTCATTCATTCACATCTCATGGATTGTGCTGGGTACTTTGAGAACCATTGACATTACTGGTGGTCTCTCTCACACTTGTTAACAGTTTACATCATTGACTGGTAATCAAGTGGTTTCTACCATGTTCGACATCGACTCATTCATTCGCATGGCTAGAATCGTACCAATTCGGGGAACAGAAATGAAGACCCTAGATCTAGTTTCCACCATCCAGGCTGCGAGGAGTTTTGTATTCATTATGTTGTAGACCAATCATAAACAGATGGCTGCGTCCATGCTGTGTCTACGAGAGTCTATAATTATGATGTATTATGAAATCATTCTTGTACCAGAATAGTTAGTCCAATAGTTAAAGTTTTGATCTCAGTATGGGAATGCCTACCTCAGTATGACATGGTATTTTACATGTATTTTGTGTTGAAAATTGCAGGTTCCAACTGGGCTATCCACAAGATGATCCTCGAAATGATAAAGCACTTCACCCTTCTTATATGACTTAACACCCTTATCTATTACAGGCCTCGTACTTTAGGGGGCAATCTATTACACTGAATTTTGTCACCTTGACTATCTGCAGTTATATTGCCCCATCAATAGCCATATTGTCCTCTTTGTCAAGCCCCATACCTCTGCTCTTCATGTCAAAACTTCAAAAGAGAGAAAGTCACTTGAAAACATGTTTATCTCTGGGTACGCAGGTTCTCTCTACCTTGCCTGCGTGTACGCACCCCAAATACATTAGACCTGCGTAGTAATACGCTCTGTAAACTAAAGCTAGGGTGCGTACCCCTGTAAAGGTCAAAAAGCGCAAGTTTCATCTTTAAAAAGTTACTTGTGGTCACTTCTAGAGCCTTCTAGAAGAGTTTTTGACGTGTATTGAGCGCCTCCAGATGGTTCATGCACCCCTATGATAGAGGAGCTTATCCCATCAAGAGAGGAGCTATCCCATCAAGAGAGGAGCTACCCCATCCAAAAGAGGGAGTATCCCATTGATGTTGGAACTGAATAACCTCTTCTAGAATACTATAAATACAGGCATTGGGCCAAAGGAGGAGAGGTTGAAAAGCTGAACATTCTATAGGGTAAATGCTGCTGGAATTAAGACTTCCATTTGTTGACTTGTGAGGAGAGATCACCATCCTTCCTTGTTGCCATAGTGGGAGTGGGTGAGCTTGTCAAAGTAGAGGAAATCACTTGCTGGACCCTGGGAGGAGCTTGCACAACACCAAGGCTCAGGTTGTAATGGTTCCTTGATTATTTAATACAAATAAGTCCATTCTTCTCAATGATTTGTTAATGAATTATTTCGTACATTCCTTGGTCAGTATGATAGATATATTTTGTTTTATAATGAATATTCAGATGCTATGTAATTGTTTGCCTTGTTAGTGAACGCAGGTCTGAAGGTGAAGGAGGAGCTCATCCGGATCAACAAGACTGGACTACTACAACAAGCATTGGACCTAAGGTAAGATCGAGAACATTTGAATTCTTGTAAAATGATGTGTAACTAGAGAAGGATAGCTCTTATTTGGTTTGTTTGTCATTAGAGAGTCTTAGACTCCTAGGAAGGTTAGATTTGTCCGCAAGTATAACTCATTCCGCGTGACAAGAATTTTCCTTGAAAAGTTTGTTGAAGACAAAACCCTTTCCATGTTTCTAAAAGAGTTGGGTAGTCTCAAGATGGAGCAGAAAGAAAAATTTAAAGATTTTAACCAGAGGTTTAACTGTATCTTGAACAAGTCCACAACAGACACCAAACCTCATGACTCCATCATAGTTGACTACTACATGTCTGCACTGCCGACCAACATTACGCAGTTCGTCAAGCGAGCTACGAAACCAACACTTTTAGAAAATTGCTAAGAGGAAATTGTTGTGGAGAAAGACCTATGCGCTATTGGAGTCATTGGAGATGACGAATCAATTAAGGACTCCAAAGACATGGGCATGAGGTCTCAGACTACTGTGAGTAAAGAAAAGGAAAATGAAACAAGTGAAATCGAAGGCCTTACTCATCTCGTCAAGTCCTTGACAACCGAAGTGTCTGAACTCAAGAAGTAGACGAGCAAGACAACCATGAACACTAGGCCTCCCATATTTGCGTAGAAGAAGAACACAACTTTGAGCAGCAGCAGTCACCCGACCAAAACTATGCAGAGCTCTAAACTTGAGCTCAACCTGGATGCAATCGCGACAGATCATTATTGCAAGTTCCATGTTGAACAACATTCAGAGAAGAATTGCCCGGGATGGAACCAAGGAATGAGTGCTCTGGCTACACATTTGACCGATCAATTCGCAGCCAATGAGCAGGTTCGGCTTGAGGATGAAGACGAATAAGAAGATGCTGCATCTGACTAAGCTCCAAGTGTTGGGCATGTAATCAACATGTATCAATGTGATTGCACTGCTCAGTAGAGCACCACCGAGAAGGAGCCTCCAAGTGACTGTCCAACTCCAAAGCAAAACAATCAATACAGTTTGAGGAGTCAGGGCCCCCCCACTATTTTTGAGATATCGAAAGAAAAATTAAGACAAAATCTTCTCAGAACATTTGATCCTCCGGTCAACTCAACACAGAAAACACAAAGCAAGTCCGGGAAGACAGTTACAGCTAAAAGTACGTCTGTGAGCAGCAAAGACAAAAGTAGCCCACCAGACAACACAAACACAAGTCTACCCCCGAACATCTCGGTGAGTCTTCCCACTCTGGGTTACAACATTGTTGAAGACACGAAAAAGACCTGTGCGAACATCTCGCTTTATGAGTTAACCAAGATCACAGGTCAGCATGATATTATTTTGTGCATGCTGGGGAAAACCTCCACAGACAATGTTGCCTCTTCCAGCAAGGAACCAAGTAAATATCACGAATCACTCGCATCCATACCCAATGCGCTTTGCATGGAGGAAGCGAACTCGCTCTGCCCACCGTTTTTATCGTCATTCGAAATATTTAACTTTAATGTCCACAACTGTTTGGTTGATTCTAACGCATCAGTCAATGTCATGCCACTCCCCATTGCTAAGAGGATCAATGCTCATTGGAGTAGCACAACTGCGCATATCATCCAACTTGACAGAACATGTGTGCGAGCCATTGGTAAATTTCAGGATGTGATCATCCAGTTATCGTTTGACAGATGAGTTCATCAGTGCATTAACATTGTGATTATGGACATCCCAAAAGCATATGGCTTATTTCTCAATAGGGACTGGTCCAACAAGCTGCAAGGATATTGTGCTATAGATTGATCACACGTATGGCTTCCACACAAGGGCAAAAATAACCAGATCTGGGTGTTATCAAAAAGATACATGAAGAATAACGTTACTCCCTTGGATGGTCAAAATGAACCTGTTGGCTTTCGCAAAACTTATGTTCAGTAATTGGTTTTTGGAAACACATTTGGGGTGTTATCTTGCACAACCAACCCCAACCCCACCAGACACACAGTGGGGTCCCCTTCCTTTCCCAACTGGTGAAAATGAAACTTGTACCATAGATTGTAACATTAACAACAATAGTGACAGTAGTACTAGCGCGGCAAGCGGTCCTTATACAGATAATACGTGGACCATATACTTTGATGGATCCAAGACACGAGAGGGCTTTGGAGCCAGTTGTGTGTTAACAGACTCGTTATAAAGGAAACATTCAGTCTTAACCCGCTTGGAGTTCAAGTGCATGAATAACACCACCGAGTATGAAGCACTCGTTTTGGGCTTATAGAAAGCCATTAGCCTCAATATTGTTGTGCTTAAAGTGGTAGGTGATTTAGAGATCGTGGTACGTTAGGTATGTAACACCATACATTGTGTTTTACCCCGTCTTAAGAGTTACCAATAGGAGGTATGGCAACTTATCTCTAACTTCCAAGCCTTCAATATTATTTATGTACCAAGAATGCGCAATGCAACTACTAGATGACACCGCTTAGGGATAGATTTTCTATTGAAATTTTGTTTAAGCCATTTATCCCTGATAACATCACTAATTTACATGTTTTTGATGATAATCAACAAATATTGCATTTCATGGCCAATGCTGGTGTCTTCAAAGACGCATTGATAGATGAAGACGAGCATGAGTAGTCTATACATAGCACAGTTGATGACAATAAAGGCAACCTCATCCCCAAGGGTGTGGTATCACTCGAGAAGTTGTATGACTTGCAGAACTGCTTTCAAGGGCCAGTGAATGCCAGAACCCATAGTTCCACAATTTTATACGAATAGATCAACCCGGGAACTGACAAATATCTGAAGTTCACGAATCTCGATACATATTGCACATCAGAAGAGTGAGAAGATTTTGTCTGCTTGTTCAGACAATACCGTGATGTGTTTGTGTGGACATACGATGACTTGAAAACATATGACATGTGAATAATCTAGCATGTCATTCCAATCAAAGAAGGGGCCAAGACGTTTCAATAGAAGCTATGGAAAGCACATCCATCACTTGAGCCCCTCATTCAGAAAGAATTGACTAAGCTGTTGGATGCTCGGATCATTTACAAGGTTCATCATTCCACATGGGTTTCAAACTTAGTTCCTATCAGGAAGAAGTCCAGGGAGATCCGCCTATGCGTTGATTTCTGAAATCTTAATCGTGCCTTAGAGAAAGATAACTACCCAGTGTTGTCTATGGAGCACATATTATAGACAATATCTAGAGTAGAGATTTTCTCTTTGCTAGACGATTTCTCAGGATATAATCAAGTTCTGGTAGCAGAGCTTGACAGACTGAAAACAACATTCTGTACCAAGTGGGGTGTCTAGTCAATTTAACGTCTTAAATTGCTCTACATAAATTATCAATCCGGGTATCATAAACTGATGAAGTGTGGTGCACCATATGTGCTTAGTTAACCTTTTTCTTACTTCATCGTTTTATAGTTTATGTTGTTTTTGGGGTTTTGTTCTTGTTGGTTTCCTAAAGTGTTTAATGCAAATGGAAATCCTATTCTAAGGTCTTAAGAATACTTTTAAAGGTCAAGTGTGGATGTAGATTTCAAGATAAGGTTTATGTCCTTGATGGTAACTTCCAAAACTTAGCACTTCAAAAGATCTCAAAACATGTTATTGATGGAATTAGTACTTAAACAAAAGTGTAAATATGTAGCTACTTAAATCAAACAAAAGATGAAATAGTGATCATGAAATCATTATCTCTGCTGCTTGTCTAGATATGGAAATAAAAGTTAAGCTATTGCACTCAAAGAAATGAAAAAAATTGCAAGTAAAGTAAAGCTAAAATCAAATTACATCAACTCATATTCTGACCCCTCGCCATTAGTCTCGTTATGGTTTTCGGAGGTAATCATAAACAACTTGAGCAATCTGATATCTATTTGCAGAAAAGTAAACTTAAAATCAAATTACATCAACTCATATTCTGACCCCTCACCATTAGTCTCGCTATGGCTTTCGGAGGTAACCGTCAATGAAATGAGCAATCCAATATCTAATTGGAGAAAAGTAAACTAAAATCAGATCACAACATTCATATTTCGATCCCTCGCCAGTTAGTCTCGCTATGGCTTTCGGAGGTAACCGTCAATGACATGAGTGAGTTGATTTCTAAACTAACTTAACAAAGAAATTGAACAAGAATGAAATCAAAGCATAACTAAAATTCAAAAGCTAAAAAAACAAGGTCAGCAGAGAGGCAAATCTCATGTCACTATTTGATGTAAAAACATGTAAAGAAAAACTAATCCACAATCAACCGGTTGAACACACTTACATGAATTAAAATTGCATGGATGGAAAATATAAACTATCAAACTTGAAAGCAATCAAATGACATAATGAAATCAAAGCAAAATTACAAAATGAAGTCTACTCTACCTTACATTCTAATGTGCTCCATGACACCTACTTCACATCTCCTTCCATGTTGAGAACATCAAAGCTTTATTTAAATTCTTCAAAATCACGAAGTACAACAAAGGTCTCCAAAGTTTTCAAAAGCCATCAAGGAAGAACTACAAACTCCAAGCTAAAGAACTAAAAGCCAAGCCAAGCTCTAAGCTGAGACTTAAGAACTAACAAATGAAGGAGAGAGATCTCCTATTTATACAAAAAGATGAGAAGCCATCTCATTAATGAGAGTCCATGAATCTCTCCCTCTACCTCTAGAGTCCTAATCAAAATAGGAACTGATAAGACACATGTCTTCTTAGAGTTACAATACAATTAGGAGATGTGACACATATCCTCATGATCCCATGATTCTTTCCACTCAAATTCGAATTTGGCCTTAGAGTGCCACATAAGGGTCTTCTAGAAGCCTCCTTTCAACCTACACATGTCAACAATCTCAACCCATTTGTTAGGTATAAGCATATGCACATTATTTTCTAATTTTTAACCACAAATTCACTTAAAAGGCTTAGAATTAATAAAGTTTGGAAAAAACATAAATGTGGCCCAATGATAATGAATGTGGTGACATAGTAGTGAAATGGAGGTGATATAATGGACATAATAGTGAAAGTGTAATGGAAATGAATGACATTTTCAAGACTCAACATGGGGTACGTTCTCTTACTGTAGAATGTCGTTTGGGTTGGTAAATGCAATCGCTACATTTCAGCACACAATGACCATCACCTTTTGTGGGCTCATCAAACAGAGCGTAGTGGTCTACCTCAACGACGTGACAATCTTCTCTAGATAGCAGTCAGACCAACCACGCCATCTCAAGAAAATCTTTGAGTGATGTCGGAAGTATGGGATACCCTTGAATCCCATGAAGAGCATCTTCGCAGTGCCTGAGGGAAACCTCCTTGGGCACATCATTATCAAGAGTGGGATCAAGGTAGATCTAGACAAAGTTCGAACCATCACACAAATTCCTCATCCTGTGAATAAGAAAGCTGTGCAGTCCTTCCTGGGGAAGATCAACTTCCTAAAAAAGTTCATATCTGATTATGCGCAGATTGTCAAACTCATTCAAGAGATGACCAAGAAGGATGCAATGTACAGTTGGGGAAAAAAGGAAAAGGAAGTGTTTGCCCAGATTAAGCAAGCAATAACAAAGGTGCCTACACTATACAACCCAAAATTTAACAAAGATTTCTTGCTCTATATGTTTGCTTCTGATACTTCACTCACTGTTGTGCTCACTCAGAAAGACGAGTTGAACAATGAACAATCCATCTCTTTCATAAGCGTGAGTTTGCAAGGACTTGAACTAAACTATCCCGCCATGGACAAACAAACATACACAATGTACAAGGTGGTTAAACACTTCAAACCCTACCTCTTGAAAAATCATTGCAATATTGTCTTTGTTCCGCACCTAACAGTCAGATCACTGCTTGTTCAACAAGAGATGGGTGAAATGTGAGCGAACTGGATGACTGGACTAGAAGAGTATGATCTTGACATCAATCCATTTCACACTATAAAGGGCCACAGCCTTTGTAGATTAGAAATGGAAGCAGTACACACGCAAGAGGAAGAAGAAGAGCTCGTCGACTAGGAGCAAGAAATTGAAATGTATAATGTTGAGCGAGTCCCCCCCACTTCGCACATAAACTCTTGGTATGCAGATGTGTACCAATACCTTGAGCATGGCACCATTCCCTCTCACTTCTATATGTGGTAGAATAGGGCACTCCAACTAAAAGATTTATCTTACCAGTTGGTGCATGGAGTGCTTTACAAAAAACATCACAGCAACGTTTTGCTCAGGTGCCTCGACACACAGGATTCAGAAAGGGTGTTACATGATCTCCATGACAGACCAGCCAAGGATCACTTCGTGGACAGCACAACAACGCACAAGGTCATGTGGGCCAGTTTCTGCTTGGCTACATTATTCAAATATGCACATGCCTATGCCCGCAAGTGTTCGGTCTGTCAAAGACATGCCAACATAAAATGAAGGCCAACAACCCTGATGTAGCCTATTGCATTGAACAAACCATTCCAATAGTGGGGCTTGGACATCATTGGGGAGATTTCCCCACATTCGTTAAAGCAACACTGCTACATATTAACTACTACAGATTACTTCACGCAGTGGATAGAAGCGGTTCTGCTGAAACAAGTGAATGACCAGCAAGTCATAGGCTTCCTAAGACAGAACATCATCTATATGTTTGGCATTCCTGTATCACTTGTTTTTAACAATGCAATGTATTTTTCTTCGTTAAAGCTTTATGACTTTGCATTGAAAAATGGTATTGTATTAAAGAATTCAGCTAACTACTACCTGTAGGGAAATGGTCTTGTCGAGTCTACAAACAAAAATCTTATCCGCATCATAAAAAATACCATTTACTCCAAACAACGAAATTGACACTCCACTCTAGTGAATGCTCTATGGGTTGATTGAGTCACACCCAAACCCTCTCTGAATACCTCCCCCTACTTCCTGGTACATGGAAAAGAAGCCATCCTCCTACCAGATATCTACTTTCCTACTCTTCAGTTGTCCCAAGAATCCCAAGGCAAGTTGTGTCTATTGGTTCAACATAGGATGGACACATTACACATGCTATAGGAAGAAAGGGTGAAAGTAAAAGAAAAGTTCACACTTCACTAGAACCGTATCAAGAGATAATTCGACAAGAAGTCTGCAAGGAACACCAGCGTCACTGTGGGTGACTTAGTCTTGAAGTGGGAAAAAACCCATGAAGACAAAGGCAAACATACGAATTTTCAATCCTTGTGGATTGGCCCATTCACTGTCCACGAGAATCTTGGCCAACACACGTATCATTTACAATCACTTGACGAGAAGATTGGCACTCTCCCTGTCAATGGCTAAGACTTGAAATGTTATTTTCAATAATCTGGGGCCGCGCCCCGCACAATGTACATACTTCTTTTGTTCTTGTTCTGTTATTTGCTTTGCTTTATTGTTTTGTTCTTTGCTTTGTTGATTTGATCTACTTTGCTGTTCAATTGTTTGTTTTGTAAATAAGTGTTGTCCTGCACTTTGTTCTGGCTTTAGAATGTGCATGTGGTTGAAATTCAAAGACTCTTGTGACATTACAACGCTTGGTTAGTCCTATGTCCATCTTCTTTGCGCTAACTTTTGGCCGATGAACCCTTGACGCAAAATAGGATTCATCTGTAAGGAATTTTTTGGTCAAAACATGAACCTGTGTCTAGTCTAGGAAACCTCATGCCTATACTCAGTTTTCTGCTCTGTGTGTTCAAGCTTATCCAACTAGTAGAAACAAAGAAGGGGAAATCTAAACGAGCAAACTCGAATCAGAGGTCTTACATGCTTCACTGAAGAAACAACCTCTTCTGCTCTCAACAAATCGGGATCCTTCTTCCACCCCAAAATAAATAAGTTCCTATGCACAATCCTCTTTAAAAAAAAATAACAAAGGCAAAGGCGAAAGAAGAGAAAGGCTTCCTGCGTAGAGAGGTGAAGCAAACAACTCCATTGGGTATTGTCCATTCTCAATGGCAGTGGAACAATGTTTGTGTTCCTGTGTGACTCTGTCGGGGTATTGTCCAAGCCTGCTGGCAGCGAAACAACACCAGAGATGAAAACTTATACTCTGAAAATCTTAAGCTCGCGAGCCAAATCACCCTACCGGCTTTGAAACACTGTAATCTGGCTGAATTTTTGTGTTGTGTTCAACAGAGTTGGTGCAAGGTGAACCATGTCTATCCACAGGATAAGTGGGGAAGCCAAAGTGATATGTGTAACGATTCCATACTTCCTAAAAGGCCAAGGCCCTATGCTGAAAATGAACTAAAACAGAGAAGCTGGTATTCAACTAGTGTGTCACCAAGTGTTGTAGCGGCTGCAACACCCTCCCAAATTTTGGCTTGCATCCACATTTTGAAGCCTTCCTTGGTTTTTCCTTTCATGATTGCAAACACTCGAGCTCACCCCATGAGATCTTGTGAAGTCTTTTCACCTTTTTGCTTGTTTGAACAACGATTTTCTTTTGGCATGTTGATTGCTTTGTCATGCTTGTGATCTAATTTTGGTGAGTTTGAAGGTTTGTCTTTGTGTGTTTGGATTGTCTTCGCTATTGAACACTCGTCACACTCACACACAAAGTTGTAAGCACTGTCGCGCAAGTGTCATCACGTTTGTCTGAAGGTCTATCACAAGTGTCGCGCTTGTTGCTCCTAACTCCAAGACGATCTCACTGAGGGCATGTGTTTATCTTGTTGTCTTAGTGGTCTATGTTGTCTCGTCATCAAGTATGTTAAGTGTATGATCATAATGTCAGTCTCCACAAGTTCACTTGCTTTCAACAATTAGTTATTTTCCTCAAAATATGCCTAACCACACAACCCTATCCACCGGACCCCGACTGAGCTGCACTGCACAGTCTCAAACCTCAGTGACCCTACTCTGTTGCCCAGAATTGCGTAGTGCTTGAGGGTATCCTCTAGGTCAGCTGCACTATGCAATCCTAGAGGTGAGCAACCTGTTTGCCCCCCAGAATTGCGCAGGAACTGCCTCCCTCTCCAACTGAACTGGGCATTTCTCAAGCACAGACATCAACCCTCCTCCTTGCCTGCCGAAAGCCTACACTGCTCTATGACTTGGGTTTGCACTATTCCCAAAAGTTGCGCAAACATGCCTAGTTGGTCATTTGCTGCCTTGCTTTGCACTATTCCCAAAAATTGTGTAGAATTACCTAGCTGAACCTTACTACCTTGCTCTGCCCTACCTCCAAAAATTGCATAGACATGTATAGAAGTTCCCCTGCTGCCTATCCTGTACTGTTCCCAAAAATTGCGTAATTATGTTCAACAGGTCCCTCTGCAGCCCTACTCTATCTTCCTACTGGAAATTGCGCACTCATGACCAGCAGTCCCTCTGCAGCCCTGCTCTGTCCTCCCTCTAGAAACTACACAAAACTACCCAATAGTCCCTCTCCAGCCCTACTCTATCCTCCCTTTGGAAACTACACAAAACTGCCCAATGGTCCCTCTGCAGCCCTGCTCTGTCTTCCCTCATAAAACTGCGTAGAGGTGTCTCCCTTCCAGGTCCCACCTTGCAACTAACAATGGTGACTTTCACTGTGAAATCCTGCCTCCTAGTAATCACTATGCAGTTTTTCTCGATAATGCAGGTTGTCCTCCTGGAATGCCTCATTGCAGCCTGTGTTGCCTCAGTGAGTTATCCTCCCTCCCTGTCACTGGAACATGAGAACAATGCATCATGTTGGACTAGGAGGTTTTGGATTTGATGTCGTCCTGTCATGAGTGAATTGTAGGAACAGGTACGCTGGTAGATCATGGCGAGACGATGAACGTGATGAAGCAGGAGTGCACATTCTAGAAGACTTGCTTGCAGCTAGATGAACGTACCAAGCATATCAAGCACTAAGAAAAAGGAACACAGGCATTGAACCATCAAGAAAGACTAAAACCCTCAAAGACCCTGCAACACTTTGCCATGCGGAGGAGAAGACAAAGCACACGAAGAGTACATCCACCACTCAACAATGCGACAACTTGATATGGACACCATAGTCACCCAATACATATCAACAATATCATGTCGAGTTGTGTCATGAGTTGTCTCAGCCACCTCACCATTACGGGCCATATCCGTTGTAACTGAATGTAATGTAAAGTGAAGTCCAATGGATGCACACAAATGTCGAAGAGTCATGTCAGTTGAAAAGTCATGGGAAGTTGAATAATCATGAGGGTAGTCCAAGAGTCACTAGGGTCAAGCATTACCCTTGGCTATATATAGCCCTCCCATTGTATGAGTAAGGACTTTTCACCTTGGCTCCTCCCACATAGCCTTGAGACTTTGTAGTACTTACACTGTTGAAGATGTGTTATATTATTTATCATTGTTGTCTTGTTCGTCTGGACTACTTCGCAGGACATTAGACAAACCATTCTTGTTTTCTTGGTTATAACGACCATCACCTCCGTGTTGACTACTCTGCTATATGGTGTACGATTTTTCCCTTGCACTTTGGTTTTAATGACTGTCGCATCTGCTATGGACTACTCCGTTGAATGTTGGTCAGACCCTTGTTGTTTTGCCTGCCTCTCTCCCTGGGTGGTAGTACTACCTCTCATTTAGAGGCTCACTTTTACCCTCTCCTTTATAGTAAGAGAACCCAGGCAAAAGTTACACTACGCACTCACCAGGCATACTCACCTTGCTTTTTGAAGATACAAACATAATACTCTCATGTGATGAACAACAAGAGCTAAGGCAAATCTCTAAGATAATGGCAATCGAGCCATCATTCTAGATGGGACCCCTACATCAAAAGGTGTGAGGTCTAGTTGGGACTTCATACGGGGAGTGTAGGAATTTACAGGGTAAGTTCCTCAGACAGAACACCAGAAGGACACCGCTCACAAACAGATCACAGATCAATACACCAGTATTTTGACGTGGTTAAAACCCTCAGAGAGGGAAACAGTCCACGGCCTGCGCCAACGTGGCTACTACAGGCAAATTATTAATAAAAGAATGAAAATTTACATAAGCTTCTCTCATGCACGGTTAACCTACAAATGACCCTCCATGCGCTTTAAATAGAATTCATGGACCAATCGGGTGTCAAGCCACGGATCAAGTGTCGGTAATACCGAGGAGAGAATGAACCGTCGGATCACTACATATCGTGACCGTCGGATTGTAAGTTACAAAATGTACAACGGTAAAGAAACACACTTACTAGCTACCTAACTCTATACTAGACCAAGTTGAACTTAACTATTTCCTATGTGTCGGAATATCCTAACATCCCCCCTTAAGAACAACTTGGGATAGGATTGAAGGATTTACAAATATGACACAATAGGAGAAGGAAGGAGGCACTAGAGCCTATCCCCCCTTAGTGACAACTTCCTGAACTCCAAGCATATATCGAAGTTTAGTGAACTTCGCCTCTGTGAGAGCCTTTGTGAAGATGTCTGCAACCTGATCATCTGTTGAACAATATTGCACTTCAAGAACATGGTCATGAATGAGCTTTCTGATGAAGTGCATGTGAAGTTCAATGTGTTTGCTGCGCTGATGCTGAACTGGATCTTTGCAAAGCTGAATGGCACTTTGATTATCACACCAAAGTGTAGTCGGATGCTGCTGCTCAAAGCCAAATTCTGATAGGATCTGACGAAGCCACAAGGCTTCCCTACTAGCTTCCACGGCACCACGATACTCTACTTCTGCTGACGAAAGAGAAATGGCAGCCTGTTTCTTACAAGCCCATGTAATAGGTCCTGAACCAAGAGTGAAGACATAACCGGCAGTAGACTTCCGATCATCAGGGTCACCAGCCCAATCAGAATCAGTGAAACCAACTAATAGAGGAGCTGCTTTGGCACTGTAATGAATCCCAAACTGTACTGTACCTCGAACATAACGAAGTATTCTTTTAGCTGCTTTCCAATGACTTTCACGGGGGTTTTGCATAAAACGAGCAACAAGGCCAACAACAAAGGAAAGGTCAGGACGAGTATGGGTTAAATACAAGAGTTTTCCTACAAGTTGACGGTATAAGGTAGCATCAACTTCAGGAGAAATACAAGAGACTGAAAGTTTGACTCCAGACTGAAAGGGAGAAGGAGCTGGCTTACAATCTTCCATGTGAAAATGACGAAGAATATCACAAGCATACTTTGACTGGGAAAGGGAAATACCCTCCTTGGATTGCAAGACTTGAAGACCGAGAAAATAGTGTAAGTGTCCTAAGTCTGTCATTTCAAATTTCTTTTTAAGGCTGGACTTCACATGGTTTATAAGGTTGGGATCACTACCAGTAAGAATAAGATCATCAACATAAAGAACCAAGATGATAAGAGAGTTGCCCACTTTCTTGGTGTAGACAGTATTGTCAGAATAACACCTAGAAAAGCCAGATTCTAAAAGAAAGCTATCCATTTTGGCATACCAAGCCCGAGGAGCTTGCTTGAGACCATAAAGAGATTTCTTAAGTCGACATACAAGGCTGGAGTCTGTTTGGATGAAGCAAATGGGTTGTTCCATATAGATTTCTTCATGCAAGTCCCCATGCAAGAAGGCAGATTTAACATCCATCTGATGGACTTCCCATTTTAAAGAGGAAGCAAGGGAAAGAACAAGGCGGATAGAGTTCATTTTGGCAACAGGGGAGAAGGTTTCAGTGTAGTCAATGCCTTCAACCTGTGAAAAGCCCTTAGCAACAAAACGAGCTTTATGTTTATCAACTTTCCCATCTGGTCCATACTTGGTTCTGTAAACCCATTTACATCTAACAAGTTTGCGTCCCTTTGGTAGAGGAACAAGATCCCATGTATCATTTGCCAACAATGAATGATATTCTTCATTCATAGCTGCTTCCCAATGTGGATGGCCCGAAGCTTCTGCAAAAGTGTCAGGATCATGATTTACTGGAGCTTGAGCCAGTAAAGAAGAGGCTCTTTCAAAC
>APFE031089362.1:113645-166312 GCA_000404065.3 Pinus taeda | reverse complement strand
TTGCCGTTACACCAAAACCCGCAGGTTTTGGTAAACATTACAACCCAGTAACTAGGATCCCCAGGGTGGAAATTACAGATTCCATAGAGGTGTGGTGATTCTTCCAACACCCCCCCTCAAACACAGCTCGGGGGAATTGAACCTAGGTCCAAGCTCCGATACCATGTAGGAATTTACAGGGTAAGTTCCTCAGACAGAACACCAGAAGGACACCGCTCACAAACAGATCACAGATCAATACACCAGTATTTTGACGTGGTTAAAACCCTCAGAGAGGGAAACAGTCCACGGCCTGCGCCAACGTGGCTACAACAGGAAATTTATTAATAAAAGAATGAAAATTTACATAAGCTTCTCTCATGCACGGTTAACCTACAAATGACCCTCCATGCGCTTTAAATAGAATTCATGGACCAATCGGGTGTCAAGCCACGGATCAAGTGTCGGTAATACCGAGGGGAGAATGAACCGTCGGATCACTACATATCGTGACCGTCGGATTGTAAGTTACAAAATGTACAACGGTAAAGAAACACACTTTACCTAACTCTATACCTAACTCTATACTAGACCAAGTTGAACTTAACTATTCCTATGTGTCGGAATATCCTAACAGGGAGATCCCCTGAATGTTGACGGGTCCAGCACCGTCAACATATGGATATACATTGGTTTATTGACCACTCAGTGGGGTAGTTTCTAATCTTGTTGTAAGAAGGAAATGTGTTTGCTTGATAATTTGTAGTTCTTAATCTATAGAGTTTTTAGAGGAGCTCTCAACCTTGCTAGAGACATTTTTCATGTTTAAAATAGAGATTGGGTACCTTAACATGAATTCAAAGCAAGTTTTATTGTCATCAAAATTTTAGATTCACTGATTCCTCATTAAATTAAGAGTATTCTTACTTTATATTGGTGAAACTTGGCTTCTTGGCACCTTAAGCATGGTGGAAAGGATGAAAATTGATCGAGATTAATGTTTTCACAAAACAATAATCTACTGATGGCTACATATCACAATGTTTTTTTTTTCTTTCACAATAACGAGTAGATTTTATGTTATGAAAAGATATGGTTAAATCAAATAGTATTTTAAGACAAAATTGAATTGTCTAGCCTTGGCTTGCTATCTAAAACATATAATTTTAGAACCAAACCTCCTTATCCTCAACCTTTTGGTTCAAGACTTTATAAGATTAAAAAATATACTACTTTACATATTAAAGTAGTAATAAAATTGTTTGGTAAAGCATGAAAAATATAGTTATGCCCCTTGAAGGGCTTTAGTTGTCCCACCAACTCGAGTCTAGATTACAACTTTCTTAGAATGCATCTCTACTTCATAATGAGCTACAACACTCACACTTGTGGCATCTACTAGTTCCTAATTTTGGGAATGTTGGATGTCCATAACCTCCTTGTTCGCTATACAAATTGCAAAGGGAAGATTCCCCATAGAAAATAGAGTCTACTAAGGGAAACGGTGAGACAACCTCTAGAGAAAGATTAAGGTAGTTGAAATTTATCCAATCAGAGATAAAAGAGATCCCACCTGCGATGCTAATTCCAAATAATTTTGGTGATGAATTTGTATGAAAGCACCAATCTCTTTATCCATCTTCTTAAGTTCCAAAAGATGTGTTATAGTCTCCATTCCACGATGATTACTAATCTAATTATAAGACTTAAATTTCTTGTCCAATTTTTCCTACTGATGATTCCAACAAATGATTGAGTCACTACAATGCATTGTATTTTTGCTACCTCATGGTCATAATATTTAATCCTCTTCAAACCTCCTTTATCTCAAATGCAAGATTTTTCTTATGCAATTGCAACGTGCCATTGTTACTTAGTTTTACATAGACTCCAGACAAAAGATTCCACAACCATATCACCCTAGCTTGCTTCAAGATCATAGGTGACCCATCACACCCCCCTCCTCTCCCCCGACAAATATGTTGCCCACAGAAGTTCCATTTCCTTAAGTTCTAAAAAGTGTTTTATGGTCTCCATTGCACATTGATCCTAACTTTATTTCATGCTTTAAATATCTTGTTCATTTCTTCCTACCAATGATTCCAAGAAATGGTGGTTCATTAGTCTATGTTGTGCTTTTGTTGCCTCATGTTCACAATCTTTAGATCCTATCTAAAACTCATTTATCTCACACTAAATGCAAAAAGATTCTTATGCCATAATAATGTGCCAATATTGCCTCAATTTTACATATAATCTAGATAAAGCCTTCCACAGCCATAACACCCTAGTCCACTTCCAATGCTCATTTGTTACTAGAGCCAAGGGTAGAGGTAGCAAGAATAACATTGAACCAAACCATAAGACATTTCCAATAAACCAACACATATGACATAACTTTTTCGTTGTATTGAACATAATTATGTTGAGTGATGGATGAACTTAAACTCATTATCCACTCTAAATTACATGACATCAATAATTTTAAAATCATTGTTTCATTAGAACCCTCTTAAAAAAACTCACATTCTCCAATCTTACTCAAAGGATCATTGTTTTGACTTAAGAATTCAAGAAGGTATATTTTCTCATGTTTTACAAAAGCAAAATGGGGAGGTTGCTTGATAGGCTATCCTAAGAGCTAGGTTAAATGAAAGGTTATATAAAGCTATTGGGGGCTATATGCTTCTTGTTTCTCCCATAAATTTGTAATGCACCAAAAAATTTATAACATATTTCAACATCTATAACATATATGTTGAATCCTCGACCACCATCACTTGTCATACTCTTTTTATCTTTACAACAATTAAACCTTTGTACACTCCTATTTCTTCTACCTCATTGTTGTTTGTGTCTCTGAATTCCCAAGCATACTCCATTTCCTTTTTCCTTCAAAATAAAAAACAACCCAACACACCTACCACCTCCTTCTCACTTGTTACGCACATATTATAATGCCTTAAACCCCTAGATCCTTGATGGTCAATTGAATATTTTGTACTGATTAAAGTCTATGAAAAAACCTCATTTGTTTTAGTCTTACGGTATCTTAAAAACATTTGTTTAGCTCAAAAAATCTTTCTTCTTCTTCTTCTTTCTTATTTATTTATTTATGGTGTTATCTATTGAGGTGGCAAATTTGTCTCAATGTCAGAAAATCACCAAAATCCGACAATTTTTTCTCAAAAAATTTGATAGTAGGAGTGTGCGAATTTTGATTTTGATGGTGGAAATGGATTCGACACCATCATAAACACTCGGAGCACACAAAATCTTAAAACTTACAACTGTAACTCGGATTTCCGAAAATTTCTGCCAAATTTTATCAAAAATCATCACAATTTTCATTATTTTATGAGCAAATTTGAAACTTATTAAACTACACGTTTTTATATAGTCTTTTATATTGCATGGTTTCATGGTTTATCCACTAACTCTTAGTTTCTTTTGCCTATATCTCTTTTGCACTCTAGTAACACCTCTTTTGATATTATACATTTGCTAAATTTCTATGGGAATATGGAAATGTGCTAAAAGTTTTGTGGCCTTTTCTTCTTGCCTCTTATACATCATCTAATGGCCATCTTAAAAGATGCACTTCATTTATTCCTTACTAAATGTGGATCTAATGGCCATCTTAAAAGATACCAACGCCCATTGTGACAGAGTATACCAACGCCGAGTCTATGCTCCGTCGTATAAGCTACACCGAGTGGATCTTAACGAGTGTCGAATCACGCGAGGGTTGGCATTAGAAAAGCCTCACAGGACCGCATATCAATCGTTGTGACAAATCTGAAGGCTACCTGCTATCTGGAAAGCTTAGTTCGGGTTGAACTCTGAAGGTGAAACCGATTACTTAATATGGAGTTTTATTGTGACAAGCCTGAACCTGCACTTCAAAGAATGTATCCTGAACCATATCAATTGTTTTGAGGTAGCGTTCCAGGTGTTAGGTCTGTTTACAACCACTGTTTGTCCTCCTCCATCTTCTGCAACCACGTAGGTTCCCAGTTTCATCGATTTTAACTGGATCTGCGTCCCATCCTGAAAAATCAAACATTAAAATCCAATTAAGAATAAACCTGCTGGTTGGAGGAGCAACCGAGTACATTGCAAAGTCCAATACGAGCACAACAAAACCAATACCAGCAGATCCTTGTCAGGAATTGCATCAAAGAGCGACGGTTTGATCCATCCTTTGATAACGAGCCACCCTCCCAAATTTATAGAATACTACTTCTGTGTGTTGTTGGTAACGCTCCTCGCTCCTAATATCTTCCTTCCATAAGCTACAGAGATGAATGTTGAAAAGTCTTCAGTTAACATTTATCACTGGAAGGGTCGTGTTTTACCAAAATCGTAATTGAAAAGAAACTTCAAACTTTGGTAAAATGAAAATAAATTGAGATTCAAGTAATGTACAGAAGTAAGCCCAGCAGAATAACAACAAATCCAAAGCATCCTTGAGACCATTTTCTGTCATTGACGTAAGTGTTTTTTTTTCAAAAATAAAACAACTTTTATTATCAACAAAAGTTGCTACATCTATCTACGATCCTCAGCACCCAATCATAAACCTACAGAGATCCAGCGTTGAAGTCAAACTGTCAGTAGCAGACAAATGTATACAAACATACTCCCCATTACAAGTGAAACACAAGAAACTCCCTTGCTCAAGCCAGTAAAACAAAACAGAGTATACAGAGGTCGAGAACTACACCCATCGTCGCCACCCAGAAGACAAAAAGGAAAGCAAAAACGTCCCTGCATGAGGCAGCCTGTAAAACAGATATTGAAGGGATCATAAGCAAAACCTGACTTCTTCTGCCTGGGACCAAAGAGGAAAGGAGCTAGAGCCAATTACAGCTCGAAATGAAACTTCCCAGACTGTGCCTAGGTCCCACGCTTGGAGAGCTGGTCGCCATTGACTTCTGCTCTCTAAAAATGTGACAAAAGGATATAGAGAGGAAGCAAAGCCTTCATAAGGATATAGAGAGGAAGCAAAGCCTTCATTGAAATGGTTAGAGCTTGCTCCAACCAGTGGCTCAAATCGAAGATCTAGACAGCAAGAAACCAATGCCCAATCAATTGTCGCTTTCGAATCCCTAAAATGACAATCTCATCCACACCAAGGAACAAGGCGCAACGGAAGACTTCCCATAAAGCCAACACCTCAGTACAGATATTAGTGTCGAAACCTCCGGACCAAAAGAGAAGTGATAATGCCTAGAGGGAGAAAGAGATGATTGCATTGCATACGCAAACACCACCCACAAATACACCATCCAAGAAACCAATAGGGAAAACATGTCCAAGGAGTTTGAAAGACCTGCAACTCCTGGATCTATTAAATTTAAGAGGCCCAAATTTCCAAAAGAGATCCAACAGTTCTAAGGGATACTAATTTCCAAAAAAATACCCAACAGTTCATTGAAAATTATAACAAATATGTTACGGGTTCAAAATTTTCTTAGCGGTCACTTTTGACATTTCAGAATCTTTATTCACCTCAAGCACGTTTAAAAAACAGAAATATACTCTGCTGTTGTAAATAAAAGCTAAAAGCTAAGTCAAACCAGTTAGCTTAAATAGATTGCAGATTCCTAAAATATTTTGAGATTCAACAAACATGACCGCGATACCAGAATATTCCACTTAAAAATGGCCCAAACGAGTCAAACATGTCACGTTATATTCCAGAAACACACTAACAAATGGACGAGTCTTTTGATTTCGAAGCATAGGAGACCCATTAACAATTGACATTGTGAAAGATATGTCCAAAGTTGTTTGTAAAAGTATATTGATTGAGATTAGTAACGTTCTGTCTTTTATATATTAATAATTTTTGTTTAGATAAATAGTTGATTAGTAGCTATTATTTTAAATTTGGAAAGGTGTAATTTTAAATTTTGTTCAGTAATTATAATTAAATTTTTTTAATTAAAAAATATTTTATTTTTTAGAAGATTGAATGCTGCAAAACTTGTTACAAAGTAATTTGTTATCTATTCTAATTCCAGTGATAAAACTATTTATCTGCCTTTGTTTTTCATTATTCTTTAAAAAAATTGCATAATCTTAAACAAAATAACATATAATATTAATATATGTATGTTGCAAATTTCCATAAAGAGATAATATAATATGTATAGGTATATGTTGGTTAAACAAAATAAGAGATAATATAAATATGATTTAGGATGTTGCAATTGTAACATTACCTACTATATAACTCATATTTCGTATTTATGGAAGTGTAACATTACCTATCATATTTCTCGTATTAATGGAAGGGGTTGATATCGTTTTAATTCAAATTTCTTAATGGCAATCAATATGCTAAGTTGCCAAAATGTTACTTATCTAAAACTTGGTTGAAATAGATATCAGTAATCTTAAGGCTAACGCGTGTTTAACCATAATAGTCTTTGTGCACACTACCCACGTACTTATGGGTTAACAAACTAAGGGCTTAATATGTATACAAGCAACTTCACACTCATGTAACATTACCTTCATGTTCAAATTTCCTGAGTAACATATCATATTGGATTGGAAAACAAGTGTTATTAATAAAAATGGTCATACTCCCTTTATTATAGCAAATGGATGTAGATATAGCTTATACATAATATAAAAGAGTTTTTATATATACATATATCTATATATATATATAAATGAATATATATATTACAAAATTATTAAAATATATATTACTGTAATAAGTGTGCATGACCATATATTCAAATACTTTATTATGCAAATACTATATAAATAAATAACCATATATACAAAAGTATTAAAAGGTGTTTTATTATATAAGTGACCATATATTCAACACTATTATTCAAATAAAAATTACTAACATTTGCACTACAACGTGTAAAGAAGCGCGGATAGGACATGCAGACTGTGAGTTCATCCGTGTTTGAGCTAAAAAGATAACTTATTAGGTATCAAAGGTTTTAACATGACAAACGTCCTAAATATGCGATATTAGGTAGAGCGAAATTATTGAGAATGAGTTGCTAGTGTTAATGTGTTGGGATGGGCGATAAGAAATTAGCAAAGGATTTGTGTGCTAAACGAAAGAAGTTGGGTCGTTTTCTTTCTCTTCTCGAAGGGACACATGGTAGCAAAAGACTAGATCTGATAAGAGACACATGGCAACAACAAGCCAACACGATTGATACGTGGTAGCTAGATTCAACAATTTCAAGGCTCACAGTAGCCCAAAAAGGGGTAATGCGTGGCATTACTCACAAGGCGACAAGTGGTAGATACGTGGTGGCGATGCTGTCACGTATGGGAGATTAGAGATCAGAGTTTGAGTTGTATTGTGCATTGAAGTGAAACCTCTGATTGATAACCCTCGATTGAAGGGTTCCGCTATGGGGGCTAGACTGCAGTCACGTGTAGAGCTATAAGACCAAGGGCCAAATGCAGAAGGTGATCGACGATCGACAAATTGACATGTCGTCCACAAAGGTTGCACCTCTGAATGGGAATGCCCGATAGAGAGGAACCCGATTTGGGGGCTAGCACAATGGTCACAAAGAGTTGAAAGGAGGCAAGGGCTATTGGCATATCACAATTGTAGATCGACGGATGAAAGAGAAGGTTTCATTCCAAAAGTTGCGATGAAGGGAAGATGTGATACTATATTAAAGATGTTTTGATAAAATAAACCAGATTCGGAGATAGATGAGATCATAAGTTTTTCCAAGACAACCATCTTATTTTTCTGATTAAAATCTTCGGTAAATTTGATGCGCACAGTAAGACATATTGCAATCAGAGATTAATCTAAGCGAAGGTTTCATTTGACAAGTTGTGATGAAGGGGGGATGCAATTCTATATTAAAGATGTTCTCATAAAAGTAATTGACTTCGGAGACAGAGGAGATCGCAAGTTTTGGTAGGACAATGACATGATTTCTCCAATAAAAATGGTCATTAAAGCTGACATGTGCTGAAGGCGATGTGGATGCATGTTCTATCAATTAATGGTGAAATGCAGTGAATTTATGGTTTTCGATATTGTAAATGCTTTCATTAATACTAAGGATCCCCAAAGATTTCGCTCATAAAAGTACTGGATTCATGCATAATTGGTCATTTTTTCTAAGTGCAGGCGTTGGTCATTCTTGTGTTTTTTCCTTGTAGGCTAGTCCCAAGAAGCAGAATTCATAAGAAATGTCTCGACCGACTAAACCCAGAAGGAAAATTCTTGTTCAACAATAACCAATTGGTCCTACTCCTGAGGTCACATAAATCCTTGGGCTATTTTCTGACATGACATGCACCACTGATGCTGGGGTCTCTAGGTCGGAGGTCATGTATAAGATTTTTGAAGATGAAGGGACAGAATTCACAGAAAGAATAATTACAACAGAGGATAGGGTTCTTGTTTCAAAAATTACATACAATGATGTGGCCAATTCATTTCTCCATAGAATTGGTGCTCGCCCAAGCATCTTTCCTTATATGGATATGATCAGGTGGTTCATTGATCATATGAACATCGCAGATATGAACTTCATGACCCAAAGACAGACAGTCATCGACTCTTTCACTGCAAAAGAATTTTCTGCAATGTACCACCTCCCAACAGCTTAAAAGAAATATGATAAACAGTTCTTTGAGAAGTTCATGTAGCAAAGATAACACCAAACTGAGGTCATTCGAGGATGGAGAAGAGACACTAGCAAGCATAAGTGGGAGGACAAGGGTAAGTATGCTATAATCTCTATTAATGGACCCTATTGTTTTGCTACTACAATGATGTGTAGATTGTTTGGCTATGAGAATACCCAAAAGTTTCCAGACCAATGGGCACCCCTAATTGAAGCTGCCTCTGATGGTTATGTAATGGACTGGGTAACTATTATGTTTAACAACCTAAGCAACATATTCCTAAAATATATGAAACAGCATAAGTTTACTAAAATTGTTCCTGTCCCATTCTACATGAGTGCTTACATTATGGGTTGTATTTGTTTCACTTCAGATTTTCCATCCATGGGATGGAAATGGACTATTGAAGACCCTTTGCCTATTCACATTTACCATGATATTCTATGGGAGTCAAAATACCGACCCCATTTTTACAAGATTAGCCATGGTGTCGTCCTTCCTATTTACCATTTTGTTTTCAATGAGAAGTGCCCTAGAATCTTTGTTGAAGCCAATATTGACCCATTATCAATTGGAATATGGTTTGGGGAGGAATAATTTACTTATGTTCGAGTTTTTGGTAGCCTTGCACAACCTCATGTGTTGCCCTTGTATGTCCCTGATAAGCTCCTAGCCCAGGAAATAACCTACCAAACTGTGGGAGATGGCCTGTCTAAGGTCATGAAAGAAAGCAAAAAGACAATGTCGCCTATTTTTCCGTATTGATGTGGATTCTATTCTTTACAAAATTTCAAACATGTTACTAAGGAGATGGAGGAAACCCAAATGATGAAATTTCCAACCATTCTAAATTGATAGTATGATCCAATAGATATAGCGAAAAATGTTACAACATAGCCAAAGGTCAAGCAGTTTACAAACAAGCTTGATAAATTTGATGATTTCTTTCAATCGACGTTAAATTATTCAGAGGTTGAAAGAGAAGAAACATGACGACTCAACCCCGAGGAATTAGTAAAGTTTCATCAATATAGGGTTAAAAGAATTTCCCATTTTCCCAATGAAATTTTGAATATAAATCGTCAAAACACGGAACAAGACACAAGAGCAAGCACATCTCGGAGTCAGGATGCAACTCATGTAATTGAATCATCGACAGCTAATGAATCAAAGGAAGAGAAGGTAACGACAAAAGAAAGTATGGATGGGATTTGGGAACAGTTTATTAAAGAGAGTGACCCTAAAAAACAACAAATTTCATCACAGACACAAATTGCTCAAACTTTTATCATCACTGAGAAGAGCTTGTTCACTGTTGAGCCTTCTAAGGAAACTATCGACAACGATGATCTGTAAATCATCTTAGTTTTTCCAACCTCTGAGGTTGTTCTCAATATAGAGGAGATTCTTCCTTTGGATGTATTTTATAGTCTGAAACACAGAGCAATAGTCAGCAGGCAAAGAAAGAGGAGAAGGACTGAACAAAGGCAGCCTTTGGTCCCTGCAAATACCTCTTTTGAAGTACTGTGGAAAGATGCCCAAGTGACCCCTGCTGAAGATCTTGGGAGACTATCACAATATGTAGGAGCCTATGCTAGTGCAACAATTGACAAAGCCATAGAAGTGAAACAACTCCTAAGAGAGAAAGGTGATAGAATAAGGCACCTTGAACAAAATTTAGAAAATGAAAAGCAAGGAATCGTCCAACAATGGAAAACTCAATTTTCACAATTGCAAACCAGTTTCGATGGGCTAAAGATTCAATATGAATCTAACATGAATAACTGGGATGTCCACATACAGGAGCTAGAACGCAAGATTGAGCAATTGAAGGCTAATCCAGAGACAATAGAATTCATGAAAGAAGCAGGGAAGCTAAATAACTTGCTTGCTCATCAACAGGTTCTATTTTTCCTAAACCTGGGCATTATCTAAGAGATGTGTTAATCAATTGATGCACTTGTGAATCAGGTGTTCAATATGAGGACATATGGCAAGGAAGTTGAAGAGAAAATCTATGATTTCATTGATTGGCAGAATAGCTCTAAGGGCCGATTAGAAAATCTACCCAAGATAGAAGAATCTCATAAAGAGATTGTCTTCCAAGAATGGGAGATAAGGCTTAAAAATGCAGATATGGAAATCTATAGTGCCAGGGACATATCTAGCAACATGATTCAATCAATCAATGACAACCTCTTGGAGGAAAATTTAATCTCGTAGTGCCCAGAAGATACGTTGCCTGATGTTAAAATATTGACAAAATATTGGCAAGAATCATCAAAGAAGAAGGCTGAGCGGATAAAATCTCTATCAAAGATTGACTTGGAATGCCATTGGCGTTTCCTAGTCAAACCACATGGGAAATGGTTGATGTTGAGGTGTCTTCTAAATACAATCAGTCAGGTGCTGCCAGCTCTCAGTGATGCATTATTCACTGCATAGATGTGCATTAGGCTTGAACATCCACCTGAATTGAAGGCGATGACAGATATATTGGAACTTCAACAGCGATTTCTAGAGCAGTCTTCGTCCAAGTCTTGATCAACTTGTTGTAACACGGCTGTACTATTAATTTTTATTTATATTTTAAGTGTTGTTTGTTTGGACCATCGCAAAATTTTATGGACTTTTCTATATTTGGGTTTCGACTTTAAATTTTCAATTCCCTCCATTGTTATGAAGAAAGGGGCCTCTAAAATTTTGCGAGAAGTATTTTGGTTTTTACTACTATAGCTATAAACAAGTCTTAATAGAAAGAGGAGTCACAATGGTTTTTCTTATGAGCAGAGCGAATGTGAATGAGGTACTATTATCTTTATGTTGATGCTATGTTTTTGGGCTAAAGTATTGTTTTAACTGAAGTTTGTCATATATGTTATTCTATGCGATTAGATCAATATCACCATTGATGTGTTTAAATCAAAAGGTGTTAAGTATACAGACGAACAATGATATCATATATGCGCAGTTGATGATTCAATATTTTTGTTATATGATAGCACTTGAAACCCCCTAATATCTTACTTGCGATAAAGAACTTCCTCTGAGATCCATATCTCACAGATATTCTAGAAGGCGTGTGTTGCAATATATGAGAATCTCCGACCTCAAATTTGCTCTAATATTCGATATGCGGACTTGATATGGTGTATTAATTTACTTGCAGACCCGGTATAATTATAAAATTGGATTTAATCTAAGATCACATCTATTTACTGGAACTTCCGTTATGTGCCATCATCTAAAATGGCTGACAAGATGGACATGAAATTGATATTAAAACTAATTTAATTGTAATTTGACGTCCACCATATCGGAGCTTTATTACAGCGCAAGTTTGAAAACTGTGGAATGTTGTGATTATATCTAATATTATGGACCCGATATAGTTATTAAAATGAGTTAATTACGTTATTTCATTCGTTCTAGATCAAAGGTACTCATATCGCAAATGTTTTATGTTGTATCATTTTGAATGTTACGATGAGTAAACCTCTTATTTCACTATTAGTTCTAGATTGAAGGATTGTATTATGTTGATTATGTTTGCATATGTGGTACATCCATGTGGGGATGAGTTATATATATATATGTGTGTGTGTGTGTGTGTGTGTGTGTGTGTGTGTGTGTGTGTGTGTAAAATTTGAAGGCAAATATGTGTGTAATGATTGCCAAAGGTAAAAATAGAATGTTTGATGCTTAAGAGACATAAAAAATCACATGCTATAACAAACCATGTGATAACAAAGATTAGGCAACATAAGAAACCGCATGCTATAACAAACCGCATGACATCAAAGAGTAATAACTTATTAAGGAAGAGCCAAAAATCATTACATGTCATGGTCTCCCCATGAGAGGTTTGATCAAACTTGAAAGATAGTGGTTCTGAGACCCTTTTATTAACATGAATATTATATGGTAGACCTATTGGATAGTAGGGTCTTTATCCACTTGCATACCTTTTGTTTTCCAAGTTACAAGTTGTTGTGTTGCATGGGAAGCATTGGATTAACGTCAAAGGGAGTTTCCCCTTGGGATTAGAGGAGGTGCCAAATTTTCCTAAATGGACTGCAACCTAGCCATATCAGTAGGTTGGAAACCTATTATTGTCATCTTAGGATGGTTGTCAAGGTAACGGAAGGTTTCGTTAAGTGACATGGAGCGGCTTGCAGGCTCAACATAGGTTCTGGCACCATCGGCGTGTAGTAGGAGAGGTATGAAGCTCTCAAGAGTCCATACTAAAACCATTGTAGGTAACCGACGCAAGAGTGCCTATGTTGCCTTCGGTAGGATTCCTTCCTATTAGAAAGGGAAGACTCGCCCACCACGAAACCCTTGGAGAAAATATCACCCAAGCTCAGGAGGGATAACGTCGTAGATCATCCCGAGTAACCAAAGGTATCATCAGCAAACCATGGAGCACGTATGGGAGTGTATGAGATTTCTGAGATAGAGATATAGTCTACAAGACTGGGTTGAGGAATCCTTTGCAACAATGGAGCTAATAACCTGGGAGGTTCTAGAGCTCTTCGACTAAGACACTACGCAATGCAAAGGTGAGGTCTATTGGCCGAGTCATGATAAGAATAAGAGAGAAGGCTTTATTGTGATGCATAGGAGTGAGGCTATGAACTTAAAGGAAATTTTGGGATAACCTTATCCTTTTGATGGTCAAAACCCTAGTCAACGAAGGCTTCTGATTGGTGGAACTAGATTTCCCCTCACGTGACTGGTCAGAATTGCGTGGCAAGAAAGCTATGGAGTGGTTGTAGTCTATTGGTGGGAGGAACCTTTTGATAATAGAGTTACATCAGAGGTATGACATTGGAGGAATTATTTTAGAAATCTCTGATAGTAAAACTCTAATACATATAACATTAGGTTTTTATAATAATAAGAAAATATTTAAACTCTGAAACAAATACGTGATAATGCTTTTAAAAGTTTTCAGCGTATTATAATAAGCACTATCGGAGGAGGCCACTTGGCATATTAGAATCCACTTTAGAAAATCAGAGATTCCCTATTGGTGTCTTTTTTTATGTGACATGATTCAAAATCCCCGCTCTCCGATATGCAATAAGGGGTTGGATTTCGATATTGTGATATGTTAATCTCCTAGGTTGTCCGATATTGGTGATTGGAGGCAATGGCATATAAGAACAAATGCCTTTAAGGATGAAAATACATTTGCGAGTAAGTGAGAGCAATTTTTTTTCTTTTTTTTTTTCACTGTTAAATGTTTTGAAAGTATTTGATTTGAATTAGAGTTGTAAAACCATGTTCATATCAATCACCGAAATGCGACCTTGTAAAATTTGTTGATTTTTTTTCTATTTTTAAATTGAATCAAAAGTATGCTTATTCGAAAGGGGTTAGTTCAATATATAAAAGGGCTAAATTCACACGACAATACAAGTGTTTGACTCTGGGGTTATTTGTTTCATTTATTATAATTAATGAATAATAAAAAAGAAGTTGTAAAAAGATATTAAGTCAAATTGAAAAATAAAACAAAACGACAAGATAAGAAAAAGTGGAAGAACAAATGATCCAAAAGGAAGTTACAAATACATAGGGGTTCCCATTACCAATATGATAACAATAAAGTCGAGTTGGGATTGTTGTATTTTTTACCACAACAGTTTGGAAAGCTTTTTCATTTTGAGTCCTTTTGTTGTTTGGAAAAAACGTTGCGAACTTTTGTGGTAAGTCACTCCTTGGAGAGATGAAAAGAGATTTGGCAACAAGTGAGAACATACATTTTAGTTTCTATTTCACTATCAAGCATTTTTGAAAGTATTTTATTTGAAGCAGAGTTGCAAAAGTATGCATATTAATCAGCGAAAGGAAAACTTGTAAAGTTTGTCCTTCTTTTTTTTCTTTTTCTAAAGACGAATGCACACAATATGTTATTTTGTAGAAAGGGGAAAATGTATTGTTTTGGAGAATTTAGCATCTACGAATAAGCACTAATTCACTAGACAAGTAGCTATGTCTAGAACAACAGTTTAAAGTGTTTTAGACTTTTCCTATAAGCAATAGATAAGAAGTGAGGATAGAAGGCCTACCTGTAGTTCCGCTTTCCTCTCATCTCCCTTGTATCAATTATGTCGCTCCTTCCTATACTTAATCCACTTGAGAAGTACCTTGTAAACACAACAGGAGACGAAAACCGATCAAAACATACGATCCATTGAATATAAATGAAAGGAATCAGAAGCAATTCATACATATAAGCATTATGAAAGAACAAAACATATGGAAAAAGGTTCAAACACTTTATTAGATAGAAGAAGGAACTACAACCATCAGTGTCTGATTCAAAGTCATCCCTCTAGCTTGGATCCCTTCCACATCACACCAAAATCAAGACAAGCTTGTGGCATCACATCATTTGCTCCAATGTCAAGTCACATAACAACATTATCTCCTTACAATTCAACATAATCTAGCCCCTGATCACTTAGATGAGTGGTCAATTTATAGGAAGATGAAGGAGGTTTTGTCATTAATGGTGACATTAAATGGCCTTCCATACTTAGAATTATTTCCATGGAGGAAGGGATGAGAGGATACGATGCACCTTAACTCATTCCTCATCCATTTTCGAGCTCATAGGAGTTGATAAGTGAGGGAAACTTATAGATGACTCGAAAAGATAAGAATATTCTCCAAACCCTATGTGAATTTAACTCATTCTTGCCCAATGCAGGTGAAAGGAAGCCTAAGTTCTCTACAGAGCACGCTGGTAGTGGGCTTAATTGCTCTGCAGTGCACTTTCATAGGGGCTTACCTGTGTTGGTCCCTCTAGAGGCAATTTTTGGATGTCTTCAAGTCATGAAATTGTCTAGGAAGGAGGAGTTCAAAGGGTTGACTTGTTTAGGGCATGAAACAACTAAATTTAGGGTTTAATGAGCCCCAAAACACTGATCTAAATGTTGGGATTTGATGTGCCCAAATGGATCTGTAATAGTTTCCCCCTAAAGCATGAAGTCAGAAAAATGCCAATGTCGAATGAAATGCTTTACGATGTGATGAGGAGGTATCGAAGTGGAAGGTGACCTGCATCAATTACAATACATATATCATGATATTTTATTTTACATGAATTGCTGAGGGAAGGCATACCCATGCTCAGCTTATAAACTTTCATTACATGTACATAAACAGTCGTCTACAGATATAGACCCATGATTGGAATGAATATCAATGTAAAGCCATTGTACATATGATTTAGTACTCTTGATATCGCAACCCGGATGGATGAAACTAGATTTGGGGTTTTCAATCTCGTTTAACCATTCGCTCAAGTATGAGTCTAACCATGTGAATATGTGATCTAAAGTCGAACATGGGAAGACACCATTTGATTACCAGCTAATGATGTAAGTTGTTAACAGATGCGAGAGAAATCCCCAATAATGATAATGATCCTCAAGGTACTACAGTACATTTTGCATGGTGTGAATGGATGATTTAATGTCGAACAACATACAAAGTTTTTTAGTCGAAGGCCATTGATGTATGTCTATCGTCGGAAGCAAGAAACCTGTCATTGATGCATGCAAGCTTCGAGGTACTGAATGGGTGTTTCTAAGTCAACTTCTTGGATATGTGCTGATGTCGACAAGAAGTGACTCATCGCAGGAGGGCCTTGATGTATCCCACATCAATGACACGAAATGAGTGTAATGATTTTAGAGATGGAATTTGACTGAGGACACAAGATTCAAGAATGGTGGTCATGAAAATGAAGGTTTATGGTATTGCATAAGATGGATTTTGACTGGATGACTTATCTTGAACATGTCGACAACACTAAAGTGAATTGGTAGCATTTACCCAAAACAAAGTGATGGATGGTATGATAGACCAACGGTATGATAACCATCAAGCTAATAACCCAACCCAGATAGTCACGGTGATGGAGTGAAAGTGTCATGTTCAAGAGCGACTTGCTACCATAAAGTGGTTTTCCCCTTTTTCCATTTTCCCCAGTCATTGCTGACCAATACCTCTTTATTTTTATCAATCTTGAGGAGGATAACATATGCTTGTTGTATAATTTCACCCTTCGGGCAAATCCATCGCTATTTGATGTTTTAACGAGTCTAGCGAAGGTGAAACTCGGTCTTGTCTAGATGGACAAGTTTGTCGCTATTTGATGTTTTTAACAAGCTTAACGACAAAGATAACTCGGTCCTTTTCATGTTTAAATAGTTTGAAAAGGTACAAAAAGAAAACTCCACAAGTTCTTTTTTGTAAATTAATCTCTCAAGTCCGAAAAAGCGTAAAATAATACAAGAGAGATATATTTTCCAATCCGTTAACGAGTTGGAAAGGACAAGTGCTCGGCAATATTTTCATGTTTAGAGAGTCTGAAAAGAGCTTGAAGAGGACTCCAAGGGGGTTCCTTTTTCATTTTTAACAAAGATAAAAAAAAGAGATAAAAGTGTGCTTTGTGGTCAAAAGTACAACTTACAATCGAGCACGTTGAATTCTGCAAATCAGTTGTAAAACCTGCTCAAAACATCACCAAATGGATTAAAAATATTTGTTTCATAGGCAAATACTAATGTTTAGTCGATTAATTAACATGAAATAAACATAAAACAAGTTTTTACCATAACATTTTTACCATTTGGAACTTACCATCCATTTTTGTGTTCTGAGCTCAGTTTTTACCTCAAACTTCACCAGCTGATTGCGAAAGATTTTGTGGACCATTTCTCGAGCCATCGGGACCAGGTAGGAACTAAAACTCTCTACTTTATTTTCAATCCATTTTGTTGTCATTTCATGCAAATTTTAGGGTTTTTTGGGGCCCCTAGGGTTTCATTTTTTTGCCCTGGGATCAGCTCAGGCTTTCACATCGAAAACTACACTGAAGAGCACTCAGATAGAAGGCTAGATGCTCTGCAACTCACTATCTTTGTGCCTGGGTTGTGCTGGGTGAGTTTCCCAAGTTTTTTTTAGCTGTTAGCTCCAAAATTTGTCTTGTTTTTTCATGAAAGGATCCTAATTTAGCTTATGATTGTGCTTTAGGCTTTCATCAGATCAGAATTTCGATTACATGCTGAGAAAGAGAGCATGAAGAACAAGACACGGTTTCCCTAAACAACCTGGGTACAGTTGAGGCCCTCAGGAATTGCGGGTTACTCAAATACTTTAAGTTATCCGGAATGAGGCAACAAATAGAACTATTGCAATTCCTTGTTTGTACATAGGATCCGATAGATCAGACATTTCACATTAGGGACAAGATGGTCCCTATTAGTATTGAGGATATTTACTTTCTTACCGGACTGTCTAGGCGAGGTGCCCCCGTCTCACTTTCTAGATTTTCCCGTGGAGGTGAATCAGTGAGAGATTACATCTGACAGTTTTGTTGGCCAGGTACACAACCTAGCAAGGACGACAAAATAAATATCAAGGATGTAAGTGATTTTCCTTTAAGAACGATCCTCTTCACGATCGCAAAATTGGCTGGTAGTGTGACACTGCATCTAGCGAATAGATCTTATATGCAATATGCACTAGAGTGTCTAGAGCCAAAAGTTTTCAACTGGTGTGAGGCTATACTTTCACTATTGAAAGAACAACTGACTAAGGTAAAAAGCGGAAAGACAAAGAATTTCTGCTATGGTTCGATCTTGATTGATTTTTCCTTAGAGAAAATCCCATTGATGCAAGCACAACATGTATCACTGGGTGTGTTGGTCCTAGAGATCCACGTATGTAGAGGTGGGTTGAATTGATGGCTCGACATGTTGGTCAATCAACAATCATTTTCTTCCCTGCATTTTTCAGTTGGCTTGAGCGACAACATGTTGTTATCAAGAAGCATCCATACTCAAGGATGTATTATCGTGGAGATCCAAATTTGATTCTACTAATTGGAGCACAATGGGGTGCTATGGGTAAGTTGTTTGACCAAAGTGTTTTTTTATTTTTTCCAGTTTCTACATGTTTTTTTATGTTTTTTAATGTTTCCAAGACTAAACTAAAATTACTCTTATGCATACAGATGTGGGTATTGTTCGACCTGCGATACACCAACAGGTTGCAGGTGGGCCAGCACAAAGAAACATCAGGAGAGCAGTTCTCTAGGACTTGGATTTGGCTGAGACCTTAACAGAGTTGCAAGATCACATAGAAGGATTAACCCTTGGTATTCCGGATATCCGGATCGAGGAGTTTCCTATGAGGTTGCAGCACCACACTGTTGGTGTTCCTAACCGTTGGGCTAGGCTTTTGCGCATGATAGCACAGGCTGTGACTTGTTACCATGAGCAACACTAGATCTACTTAGGATATTTTGTATGCATTTTTGAGTTTTCGGGTCAGATGACCAAATGTGTCTTGGGCACAAATTTTGTAAAAACTTTTCAAACACCTATCTATTTTACTTTCAGAGTTTTTTTATGGTTATATGTAATACTATTCAACTGATGATGTGAATTGAAAATATTACTTTTACATGTGTCGCAAATGTCTATTTAACACATAATTCGCTAGAGAATCAGTTAATGTGTTAAGATTTCTGGAAACATGTTGATATTGAATGTGTTCAAAATGTCTTTCCAAAATACGAACTCTAAGGAACATACGAAAAAATTTTAGATTTCAAACAGTATAAGTGTTTTTTGTTTGTAATACAACGAGTTGTGCATCTAGCCTAACGATGAATTGGTGAATGCCAAGTGAAATGGCATTAGAGAGTAGTTCAATCAATGCGCTATACTTGGCGATATTATTTGTGGATCGACCGATACAAATCCCTTGAAAACTCACTAACTCGCCACTTGGAGAGAAAATTGACCATGCTGCAGAAGGCAAATTCTAGGTACTACAACTAGCACCATCGGTGTAACCAACAAAAAGTTCTGAAGACTCCGACATCTGCAACAAATGCAAAACGGATTACTAACCAGATAAAAATCTCTAAAAGACACACACGCAGACATGCAATGAAAGTATATATACAGTAAGTTTTGCTACACTTAATCAAGCATAGTAACGTTTGAGGTACAACACGTTTCAGGGCTATGACAATGGAATCCCATCATAATCTACTAACTGGTAGGCTCCTTTTGCCAGAACACGCTTGACAACATAATGACCCATCCACATTGGTTCAAATTTCCAAGCAAGACCAGGTCTCCTTCTGAGAAGATACGAGGCTTGACATTCCTATCATATTGTGCCTTAATACATTTCTTATGTGCTTCGTTAGCCAATGCGGCATCACAATGGGTTTCATCCAGATGGATTAATTCCAAGAAACGTGCTTCTTCTTCAGAAGTGTTGGGTAACAGGTCAATCGTGAGCTTGAGCGACAAAATTTCACATTGTATTGGTAAGATTGCTTCCAAACCATACACCAACTGAAAGGGTGTAAATCCAGTTTCATTTCTCACCAAGGTTCGATATGCCCATAAGGCAGAGTACAGGATTAAGTGCCGGTTTATTTTATGAACCTCTATCATTCTTTGCAACCTCTGCTTCAGGACCTTGTTGATGGACTCAACTTGTCCATTCGCTTGCAGGTAATATGGGGTAGAACTATCATGTGACAGTCCTAACTTAGCAGTCAACTCAACCATCATTTGATTATGAAAATGCAACCCATGATCTGTAATTATGGCTTGTGGTACACCAAACCAAGCAACCACATGGTTAAAAAAGAAAAGAGTAGTTGTTTCACCACTATTGTTCAATGTTGGCATCGCCTCAGCCCATTTGGTAAAATAGTCAACAACGACTATAATATACCCATGCTCCTCGGCTGAGGTGGGGTTACATGTCATGGTGTCAATGCCCCATTTGGAGAATGGGCCAATAGCAATGACTGGATGCAATGGTGCAGGTGGTAATCTGATTTTTCGGTCATATATCTGGCATGCATGACAACTTCTGACAGCAATAATACAATCTTTAAATATAGTTGGCCAGAAGTAACCAACACGAAGAATCCTTTGTGCGGTTGCATATCCAGATAAGTGTCCACCACAGGCACCTGAATGACAATCATTCAATGCTTTCTTGGCCTCCTCATGTGTGAGGCACCTCCGTAAAACCATATCGATACCATGACGGTAAGGTGTGTCGCCAATGATGAGATAATCTTTGGCTTGGTAATGAATACGTCGTTGTTGTGAGTGAGAGGTTTCTTACCGGAAAGTTTGGGTCTAGAGATAGATCAATATATCTCCATACCAGGGGTTAGATGATGAAATTAGAAACAAAGATTCATCCAAAATTGATGGTTCAAATGTTGAATCGATGGAGGTCGAGGGAAGGTCACATAGAAACTCAGCGAAAACTAGAGATTTCTTTGATTTAGACTTGATGAATTCCAAATCAAATTCCTGTAAAATAACTATCCATTTTGAATATTTTCCCGCCAGTAATTGACATGACGAAATGCATGCCATAGGGTTGCAATCTAAAATGACAATTGTTTTTCATAACAGGATATAATGGCGAAATATTTGAACAGCTTGCACAACGGCCAAAGCTATTTTTTCTACATAGGAGTACTTACTTTCTGTATTGTTGAGATATAGGTAATAGTCATTTTGGTAATTTGGAGAATACATTAATGAATCTCTAATCAGGCTATCTTTAAGAGCGTCGAAGGAAGCTTGCACAACTTGATCCCAATGAAAGGATATCTCCTTTTTCAAAAGACGTGTAAAACCTTTAGCCATTTAAGCGTAATTAGGAATGAACCTCCTTAGAAAGTTAGCTTTCCCTTGGAGTCTCTGTAACTGTAAAAGATTTGAAGGTGGAGGAAAATCCAGAATTGCCTGAACCTTTAATGGATCCAGTCAAATCCCTTCTCGAGACACTACAAATCCAAGCAAGCAACCAGAACCAACACAAAACACACATTTGTTTGGATTAAGTCGAATCTTGTAGTGTCGGCACTGTAAGAATATTGCTCTCAAGTGTTGCGGGTGATCAATCTGCTTTCGTGAATGAGCATGTAAATCGTCAAAGTAAGGTTGAACAATGTGTTTGATGTCATGGAAGGCATAATTCATTGCCCTTTGAAATGTGGCCCCAACATTCTTCAAACTGAATGGGAGTTTACTATGCGCGAGTGTGCCCCATGGACAAATAAAAGTTGTTTTCGATTGGTCTTGTGGGCATATATTGATTTGATTGTAGCAGGAAAATCCATCCATAAATGAGAATATTTCGCATCCGGCACATTCATCAATAATTTGGTCGATAAAAGGAGTAGGATAATTGTCTTTTGGACATGCCTACTTTACATCCCTATAATCGATGCACACTCGAATTGTTCCTTATTTCTTCATGACATGAACAATGTTGGAAACCCAGTTAGTAAGAGGAATAGGGTAAATAAAACCAGCCCACAAAAGTTTTTCAACTTCTGCTTTAATTATAGCATCTTTCTTTGGATGAACAGGTTGAAGCCGCTGTTTCACTGGCTTGACATCAAGGTACATTTTAATTTCGTGTTCAACAATACTGGAATCAATGCCTGACATCTCCTCGTAAGACCATGCAAAAATATCTCTATATTCACGAAAGAGAGTACGGTAATTATCGAGTTCCAATGGAGAACAAGATTTGCCGACATGAATGTTCTCTACAATATTAGGCTTGGTTGAAATATTAATAGAAATCATTTCTTCAATATTTGACAGGTTTTGCTCAGAGTCGATTGTGTCTATGAAAACTGAATTCGATAGGAAATCGACGACTAATGGGTGGTTTAGTTCATTTGAATAATCTTCGATGTCATCTAGAAGATGGGAACGATGATGATAATATTCCGATGGTTCCTCTCCTATCATCATTGATTGGATGATTCCTTCATTCATAGAATGTATACGTGAAAAAGGATCCAAAGGGGTACCATATTCTAATGACTGATCTACCCATACAATTGTTGAGTGCGGATTTGGGTTTGTTGCACAAGCCCGAAAAATTGATTGCTACGATGATTCAATGGGGCTTAATGACATCACCTCAATATTACTATCAACTTCAACTTTGTTGGTAATCCTCCTTAAATCAGATGAGGTGGAAGAAATCATGTTGCAAGTCTCTACTCTAGTCACTTCCGCCAAATCAGATGGTGACGGTAGGGTAAAAGTACCCATTAGGGAAGGATCTTTAAAGAGACCTACTTGAACACTTTGAAGTGACAGCGGGGGTTCGTGTACCAATGGAATTCTTCTGTAACCTGTGAACTATTGGAAAAGAAGGCTAGTTGATCAATGACTGTGATTCCACCCTTAAAAGGGAATGCAATAGTACGAAAATACGTAGAAACCACAGTAGCCATAGCATATAACCAAGGCCTTCCCAGTAAAATGTTGTAATCGAGGGGTCCGTCAACTACCTCAACTTCAACAGTAATTGTTTTGCCCCGTAGTTCGATTTGCAGGTTACTCAAAATCCCACATGGAGTATATGTTCTTCCATCAAAATCTTTCAACGTGGTTGGTGATCGTGACAACGATGGTGAACCAAGTGTTTTCCAGTAGCTTATGGACATAATGCAAGTAGATGCCCCCTCATCAATAATAGTTCGGTGAACATCTTATTGAGAGCTTTTACTTGAATTAGGAAAGCTAATTGCACCGGAAATTGTTGTGTATATCCCGCATGGCTAAAAACCACATGATTTGAATCCATAGGATCTATTCCACCTATTGCGGATAGTAAAGCCTGCTTTTGGGAGGGACAATTTTGCAACACCTCGAGTGTCAATATAGCAAAAGGTGATTGAGCAAGATCTTCCACCATGTTATAATTTTGAGTTGCTCGAGCCCGAGGGTTAAGTGTCGATTTGTGCACAACTCCCTTTGGCGGTTTTATTGTCAATTCAGGTACAATGGGTGGAACATTTTTCGATGAAGTCGAAGTCAAAGGATTAGGTTGATCAGTGGCCTCAATATTTGATGATGACGATGGATTTCCATAATATTTGTCTCTTGTTGACACCAAAACTTTGTTTTGTGGCTTTGTGATGAATAACATGAGTACTTGGGATGTGGAAGCATGGTCTGTTGCAACCAAATGTGTCTCTAGGGTTGGAAATGGATCAGTCAACACTGCCAATGTGTTTGAAGTCTTTAAAAGTTTAGAGACCTCAGAGCGGTGTGCACAATCTCTTGTAAAATGCTCGTCATTACAGATTAGACATGGATAATGAGGTTTCCTTGCCGAAGTAGAGGAATCTGATGATTTCTCTAGAGGGGAATTATCTTGTTTCTTTTTGTTTTTCCCTTTTTTCTTGCTCCCTAGTTGCTTTGGATTTTTGCCTTTGTCAAATGACACAGCATTAATCTCGGAGGCAAGAGTATTTTCTGATGCACTGGTAGTTTGATTAGAAAGAGCAAGAGTTTGACCAGATGGTCTACCTGCTGTTTGCATGCTCGAAGAACCGATCACCATCACTGGCATGAGAGTCCTTACTAGATTGTGGAGGAGGGGGGAACAGTGAAAGCTGGTAGAGGTGCATTGGGTATTTCATCATAAAGCGTGCCAGATTGTGTGTAAATCAAATCCAAGTATTGGGCACGAGCAATAACTTGCTCTTCTATGAAAACTCCACCTTTTGCCACATCCTCGGTGCTTGATAGCAACAAGGATTTTATGAACCACTCAGCTAAAAGCTGATCGGGAACATATGTCTTAACCATTCGACAACGACGCCACCACTCATGAATATGATCTGATATATGGGCAGCAATATTCTATTTAAAGTTGGTTAGGAGTTTCGTTCCAGTCTCGTATCTGATGGGTAACTGGAAGTGGGTCAAAAATGTAGTGGCTAAAGTGGTGAAATTATAGAAAGAAGCTCTTGGTAACTCAATGTACCATTTAGTAGTTGGACCAGTAAGTGTTCTTTGGAAAAGATGAAGTCTAACCGAATCATCATTTAAGGAGTTTGATGAACACCACAAATAAAAGGTCATGACATGATTTGATGGGTCTTCTCCAAAATTTCCGTTAAATTTTGGAATGTCAGATGGTAACTTATGCAGAATTATCAACCACCAAGGTGCATATAAGATTGGATCATTAGTGACCCAATTTAAATCTAGTAATTCTAAAGTTGCTACAAATGACAACTGTCGATTCAATTCAGGTTGAGCATACCCACGATATGATGGAATTTCCTTAGCAATAGGTGTTTGCATATCAACATAGGGCATTTGCATTTGGTAACCTTGGTATGGTTGTTGTTGAACAAAACTAGTATAAGGTGGTTGTTGATAACCAGGTTGAATGTGTGGTTGTCCATAGTCTACAAAGCCTTGTTGACCAGGACCTTGGTAAACTTGAGATTGACCAAAACCAGGTTGAGCCTATGGAACAAGTCCAAACTGGGGTTAGAATTGCTGGAATTGGGGTTGTTGAAATTGAGGCTACCATGGTTGTTGAATCAACTATTCTTGTTGTTGGTACAACTGTTGTTGATTTAACAGTTGTTGTTGTCCAACAATGAAAGGTTGGCTAGGTTGTGAATAAAATATACTAGTTTAAGTCTGGGTCAGTCCAGATAAGGGTATACTAACCTGAAGTTGTTGCTAAACCCCAGAAACAAGTGGTTGTTGTACAACAACCTAAGGAACTTGAACTTCTTGACCTGAAACTTGTGGTTGCAAGGTAGAAGGATCGGTTTGTACCAGTTGAGATACAATAGTTTGAACTTGTGATTGTGGTACAGTAGTAACAACACGTGTGGTAGGAATAGATGACACAATTTGCATTGGTTGTGTTGGATACACAAGCCTTGGTTGAACTGGCATTATTGGTTTGACCTTAATACTACGAGATATTACCATATGGTAGTCCTCTGGAATAAGGAGGATACGATGAATAAGCTTATTGCTCTCCATATGGTGGAAATCCAGTATTTAATGGATACATAGGTCTTTGTTGACCAAATTGCCTAGCTTGATACTGATATGCAGGATCAAACTATTGAGTTCCCGTTAGAGAAGAACCAGGTAAAATTCTGGTTGAGGACATGGGTGATGACCATGGTGTAGAAGCAACCCTAAGTGGGTTCTAGACAATGATTAGTAACCAACTGTGACAGACGATTCACCATACAGGTGCGACTCAGGTGTAGTAGAAAACATAAAAAAGGTTGCAACAGAGGATTCTGTTGTAGCTGCATCAGATGATACAGTCTGAGATGTCGACGATTATTCAGCCATAGTTAACTGACCCAAAAGTTTGCCTAAAGAATCGACGGGTACTTGAAAAGAAGTAGAAGAAAATGGAGGGGAAAAATCAAGAGTATGAGGGTAAAGATAAAGCCCAGTTCCAAAGTGAAACAGGGTTCCAGGTGTGGAATCTTCTTCCAATTCCTCCTCTATAGCAATTAAACCTGGTGGAAGATCTTCACTGTCAAGTCCGTAAAATATTTCTGGTGTTGATAAAGTTGAAGTTTCAATAGTTATTGATGTCTGAGGGGTAACCGGTTGATCATCTTTCGGTAAAGTAACAACTTTTGAATGTTCAAATTTGAAGTCCAGATGTTCGGGTAAATGAACAACAGTTTCAGAAAGAGGTTCCTGAACAACTTCAGGTACATATGTAACTTCTGTTTGAACTGGGATAGATTTTGGATTAACTTCTGGTTGAACTTATTCAAGTTCAGAAGTACTTTCTTGTTGAGCAACTTCAAGTTGAGGATCAACTTGTTGTTGAACAACGTTGGTTACTGTTTCACTAGGATCAGTGCTAATGTCCTCAAGTAATTGTGAAACTTCTTCTTCAAAAGCAAATGGGCCAGAAATAGTTGGAGTAACTGGAGTCTTAGTACTTACCGAAATAGATGATTCAGGTAATTCGGATGAAGAACTAGGAGTTCTTGATGTACTAGACTTAGTTAAGCGAGAGCGCTTTGTCCAAATTGGTGTTGCTTCGGGAGGCAAATGCGGTTTTCTCGTTGTTCTCCGTGAACAATGGGGTAGGGGTTGATGTTCCTCCACGATTTCTGATTAATTTTATTATCAAAAAAGAAATAAACAAAAAGGGGTATACTAGGCAAAAGGTTTACCAAGCAACTGTGAACCACAAAACACCTCCTCGCAAATGAAGAAGTACAGGTAGGCAATCTCCCCGAATGTTGTGTTCGGTGTATCACAGTTTACAAGGCGGCTGACTCGGTTACTTAAGGATGGATAGCAACCTAGATTTGTCCTCCCATATATACCTGAAGGTATGTGGAGGCCCAGTGTGTATAAGTGTTGTCTAATGCAAAACCGCATAGTGAGAGCATTCCCATATAATTTATGTATTGTAACACCACCCTATATACCTGAAGGTACATGGACGAGCAACGATATACTCATGTACGTGGAATGAGGTATCACACTCATGATGTATTGTAGACAAGTTAGTGATAGCTGCTTTGTTTTACGACGCCGAAACACGTATCTAGCCTAGAACCACTAAATGTTCTCGTTAATGACAATGCTCCATTAGGTAAATTGATGTTTATTTTAAGTTCATCTTGCTTAGGAACTTGCCTTTCAAGTTCACCACGTGATGTATTCTGAAATTCCTAGGAATGCAACTATCATGATAAGCATTCTTTCCATTCAATTTAATGATGAAAATCCTAGCTACTTAGGGATAGAGAAATCAGATTTCTTTTGATCAAAGAGAAAAGAGCACAATCTAAATGCAATTTCCCTACACTATTCCTATCAACACACTTAAACTCTTTTCAATGCAACATGCATGCATTTCTTTTCAATTCCCTTAATGTGAATATGAACAAAAAGGAAATATGCACATACAATCAATCAATCTTTCATATGAATGAAGACTTTTACGACAGTTCAAATTCGAAGGAAGAGAAGACTTTACGACACTTTCTTTCGAATGAATATTAATCAATTATATCCTAACTTTCACTATTGATCAAAAATGACAAAGAAAACATGAAGAAACATTAATCAATCCAATCAAAGTTGGGCTAGACCAGGAGATAACAACTCATTTTTTGAGACATAGCATTCATTGATCAATCAGCAAACAATCAAACAATGAAAATTTAGCAAAAACTCTTTCCAAAGGTGGGAAACTGATCCTAGAAGATCAGCGCAGCCCAAAGTGGGAGACAGTGCACTTCAGAGCACTGTCCTTAAGTCAGGGATGCTCTGCAGCGCACTGTGTCTCTCACAAGCCGGCGTTGGTGACAGTAAGCCATTTCAAGAGGTAATTTGACACATTTTTGACCAATTTTTCAATGTAAACAGCTGAATTACAATCGATGAACACAAATAAAGTCTACAAGGATGTATTAGGAGGTGGATAAGCTACTAGGAAAGAGGATTCTTCAACAGTGGAGTCGCCAATTTGTTTTGAAGAATTTAGCATCTACGGATAAACACTAATTCACTAGACAAGTAGTTGTGCCTAGAACAACAGTTTAAAGTGTTTTAGACTTTTCCTATAAGCAATAGATAAGAAAAGAGGATAGAAGGCCTACCTGTAGTTCTGCTTTCCTCTCATCTCCCTTGTATCGATTCCGTCGCTCCTTCCCGTACTTAATCCGCTTGAGAAGTACCCTGTAAACACAACAGGAGAAAAAAACTGATCAAAGCATACGCTCCATTGAATATAAATGAAAGGAATCAGAAACAATTCATACATATAAGCATTATGAAAGAACACAAAATATGGAAAACGGTTCAAACACTTTATTAGATAGAAGAAGGAATTAAAACCATCAGTGTCTAATTTAAAGTCATCCCTCCAGCTTGGATCCCATCCACATCACATCAAAAGCAAGACAAGCTTGTGGCATCACATCATTTGCTCCAAAGTCAAGTCTCATAGCAGCATTATCTCCTTACAATTCAACATAAACCAACCCCTGATCACTTAGATAAGCGGTCAATTTATAGGAAGATGAAGGAGGTTTTGACATTAATGGTGACATTGAATGGCCTTCCATACTTAGAATTAGTTCCATGGAGGAAGGGGTGAGAGGATAGGATGCACCTTAACTCATTCTTCATCCATTTTCAAGCTCATAGGAGTTGATAAGTGAGGGAAACTTCTAGATGACTCCAAAAGATAAGAATATTCCCCAAACCCTATGTGAATTTCGCTCATTCTTGCCCAGCGTAGGTGAAAGGAAGCCTAAGTGCTTTGCAATTGTCAGAATGAAATTTAAAGAGGGTTTATCCCTTGTTGACGAAAGATGGTAGATAGTGTGATGACCATGTCAAAATTGCGCCACAGGGCATTGTCGCATGATGTGCCGACATACATGGGGATATCCTTCACAAGAGGTAGTTCCCAAGATCACCAACAAGTATGATAGACTGATTTCCAAAAGGCACATTCTGATACGAAGGAAATACCTCCCTTAAGCGATCATCTATCTGTGAAAGAAGTTTAGGGCCAATAAATCTCATTTCATCAATTAAAATGTATTTGACGTGACAGAGTTTTTCTTGGAGATACAAAAGTGGTTGGCCCTCAAGAGGATGCATTGACACTAAAGGAATGCAAAGGGTAGAGTGGATTTTAAGCACCTGTTGTGGCGGCTAGAAGCACCCTCCAAATTTTTGCCTTAGCTTCATTTTGGAGCCTCCCTACCAACCATCCTCGGCAACATGTCTTGCATCGTCAAGCACATAGGCTTCAACTATTTCATAGAGCCTTGTCAGCCTGTGCATGCAAGTTTGTTCCACCTCCTTCATAGGCTGCTTTCTAGACTTAGTGTTAGTCGCTGGTTGAGCAACTCCCTCTGGGAATTGCACAATTCTAGAGGGGAACCAACCTTCCCTCTAGAAATTGCGCAAACCTAGCTTGACACCCAGTTGGGCTCCAAAATTGCGCAATTCTTCCTGACAGCCTTCCTCTCAAAAATTGCGCAATTCATCCCAAGACAGTAGCTCAGCCCAGAAATTGCGCAATTATGGACAATAGTCACCTTAGACCAGATATATCATCGTAGACTAGTGGGTTAGATGGATTAATTACAAGTGAATGAGCATCGTGATCAAATGAAGAAGTAGAGAGATCATGACAATCAAGATTAGAAAATCCAGGATGTTCGTCAACATCCTCATGATTTGATAAATTGTGCAGAGGGGTATATGAGAAGCAAGGATGTTCACGTGATGAATGTAAGAGGAAGGTTGTTGATAGCATAGAAGTGGAGCAAATCTGCAAGTTCAAAGAAGATCCACTCACAATGAAAGCAACTTTGAATATTGAGGCTATGATTTGACAACGCGACATGAAGATCATGCGAAGGCAGAGAGAGAAACAAAGAAGGAGTTGCATGTGCTGAAGCAACAACTCAAGGAAGAAAAGGAGTTGCATAGACGAGAGAATGAGTTACAACAGGAACAGGTACAACAAGGGGTGCAACATGCACAGACAAATGAAACTGCTCCCATACAAGTTACAGATCCATCCCAACAGCTGGCACGGAGCAGACAAGGTGAGCAATGTTGTTGATTGCATGCAAGGGAATTTAGCTGCATGCATGTCATTGTGTGCATGCATGCGATCCCACCCTTTTGGCACACTCGCCAAGGTGAAGATAAGAAGCAAGTCCAAATGGAGCTCAACATGTATTTTGACAAGTTGATGCACACAACCACCAACACATGCTTGGAGATCAGCGTAAACAATATGCATCAGTATGTTGTCGGTCTGACCACACCCAGGATGACCATGTGCATGATATCTAATGAGTTAGACAGAGGAGCCATATCAGTGTACCCAGATGCAACAAAGGAAAGAGTTCGCTTTCAACAGGATGTCACCATTGAGCACTCGAACACCACCATGGACCACCAAGTTTGGCATCAGTCAACCACAGTCGACCACCATGAGGATGTCGAAGAGTTGGTCATCCCACATATGTCCGAGTCTTAGTGATGTCTTGCATGGATTGCTCAAGCCATTTTGTCTCACACTGATACATGTGCAAATTATATGTAACGTCTTGTCAAGTAGAAGTTCAAGTGTCGATATTTGAGTGTAATAGTCATAGAGTAGTTGAAGTGTCATGAGGGTCTATGAACGGTCATAAAGGAGAATGTCAAGGGTCACCCCACACTTTGCCATAAATAGTCCCTCATAAGTCATTGTAGAGGCTTTTGGTCAGCCAAGCTTCCAATAGGAGTATCTTAGAGAAAGCTTAGACAATATTGTAACGAGCCTTGGCTTCTCCACTGTGTAGAGCTAGTATATCTCTTTGAAGGAGGAGGCGGTAGTGACTGTAATGTTCCACTGTCACAACTAGTGGTTGGTCATCGTTGTATTGTATGATTGGAACTTTCACTTCTTAATATAATAGAGCCAACACGTTTCATGCATATATCGTATTGTATTTCAACTATCTTGTTTACTCTAAATGATATATGTATCTGTTTGCTTACGCATGCATGTATGGCTATTTTTTGCATATGTATGTATGAATCTTACTGAAATGTGTTGTTGGTTTAACTATCACTTTGGATTGCTATCTTACTTGCCTTCCAATTTGTGATGCATCTTTGCTCGTGTGTTCCCTTCTTACCTCCGTGCTTTCACAGGTTTCCAAGGGGCGCACTCACACCACCCTATGTTAGAACTGTTCATTCACCTTCCTTGACTTGCTACATATTTCACACCCTTGCTACCAACAGGGACATATTACTTGCCTCTGCACACAACCGCGGTCAAGGCGATACTGCACGACCCACTATTGGGATTCCTACACCAAAAAATTTGAGGTCTAGTTGGGACTTCTTACCAGGGAGATCCCCTGACATGTTAGCAGGTGCAACACCATCAACATTTTGGTGCTAGAAGGAGGGCTAGATGACAAGCTGAGTCCTCACAATCTATTTTGAATCTCTGCATATTAATCATGACTAACTATAGAGGTTCTCTTCCAGAGTGTATGTCTTATGGAAACAACTTCGAAATCTCAGAAGAACTCTGGAATAACTTGGCACATAAAACATACGATGGTCGAGGCTACGTAGCCTTGGTTAGGCAAGTGGTCGATGTTGTAGGCTTATGTGAAAGACATGGAATCTTTGAAGAATACATGACATGCACATTGTTCGTCTACACGCTTCGAGGGAATGCAATGCACTGGTGTGCCACGCTGCCTAGAAAATCTATTCATTCTCTTTCTCATCTAGTCATAGAGATAGACCATGCTTTCAATCACTTTAATCGTAAAGCACTCAACAAAGAAATTATGGAATTACACAAATCACCTGATGAATCTGTTGAACTTTTTCACACACGCTTTTGTAATCTTGCATACTGATTTCCTAAAGATGAAATTGATTAAGAATTTCTCGATGGAATATTTGAGTATTTTCTTCACATATCTGAAATTCTGCAATTCTTGAAATCATCCGAACCCCACTCAGCACACTTCCGTGATGGAGATGCACAATCACAGGAAGGCATAGTTGCTGCCACAAGTGACTTTCCTCCTTCACCTCATCAAACAACTCCACCGACACCGAGTGATGTGGGAGATTACGCACACACATATATTGAACTGTCACATCCTCCCACCCCACCTACTCTTGATATCTGCGTAGATCTGGCTTGCAATCCTGTTGATTGTCACGTGGATTCATTCCCTCAACCTCTGTCCCCGTGTTCTATTGATGCTCCAGATTGTACTGTCTTGTGTTCTTCCATTCCAGACTCCTAACCTGTTGTAAATGAGGATCAAGCTATTGATGGAGTTAGTGTTGTGCAACCAACCTGTGCTACCATTCATGATGAGTATGTGCAGGAATCTAAAGAAGAACTCACGGTGAAGGATGAATCCCTTCTAGCCGTGCCTCATCCACTTTATCCTGACATCCCTTGTGATTCTGCCACTACTGATTTCCCCTGTGAAAACTCATGTCCGAAAGTTTCTACTTTAGATCATTCACAGGACACATTGGATGTCAGTTTGTCATTACATTGTGGAGAGGACACATATTCCTCCAAAAATTCATCCAATCTATCATCTGTCATTTCTGAAAACACAAAGGGTGTTGAAAAGTGGGCAACAAGAAATGCTAAATTTAGAATGTGCTAAAAATAGAATTTCTAAAAATAGCATGTCTAAAAATAGCAGTTTGGCCAGTGAGGTCATTGGCCACCTTGGGTGAGAGGTGAAACTGTGAAAAATAGAAAGTTCTAAAATAAGCATTTATGGGTCCCTTCCTATTTATAGCAATCCCTAGAATTAATCTTGGTCTTAACATCAGTTGGAAATATTAATTAATTAATTCAGTTGAGTTAATTAGTTAAGGAAATTCGAATTTGAAGTCTTTCTGAGCATGCACATGAGTTGTCCCACTGATTGAGGGAATAAGTATGAGTTCTATAATGAGAGAATCAGTTGACTTAGTTCTAACTAGTCAAGTCCAGTTATATTATTTTAACAAGTTGTAAAAATAATAAAATATAGTTTGTTAATGCTTGCATGCATGTGACAACTATTATTTTAGATAACTAAGGATTCACTCATGGATAACTGTTGCATGTCAGTTCTTTCGGAGACCCAGTTGAGATCAGATGAAGGATAGTGTACTATCAAATGCTTGGATCTTCCCATGGAATATTCCTTGCATGCATGAGGAACTAGTGCCCTCAAGGATTGCGTAGTTGGACCTATGGTTGACAACGGGTATGATTTGGGGCCAATGCTCATATGTTATGAATTGGACCCCAATCAAAATTGTGCAAGGAAATAGGGGATTAATGGATGGTTGCCTACATATTGAGGCATAGTGAGTCTATCATCTTCATCTTTTGATTGTAGGAAGTACAGGATAACTCTTGAGCTGATATTGTTTGTAAAGAGAAGAGGATTTCCACTTGATTGATAATACAATGTTGGGGGTTTTATGCTGGTGCTTTCCCCAATGATATATCTGTGTTATGTGTGATTATTTCTCTTGATCAGTTATATGTGTTTATGGTTGATGTTGCTCATGAAATTGATTTTGCTTCTGCTTAATGTTTTGTAGAAGTAGATCATGTGTTTTTCTTTAGTACATTGCATTACTAGTTTGATCTACAGGTGAAATTTCTACAGAGGGTGAACTTCCTTGGTTCTCATCTACCCCTCTGCACGATTCATCAAATCATGAGGATGCCGACAAACATCCTGAATTTTCTGATCTTGGTTTTCATGATCTCTCTACTTCTTCATCTGATCATGATGCTCATTCACTCGTTGTTAATCTGTCAAGCCATTGGTCTACGATGATCTATCTGTCGACGAAGTCAAAACCCCGCAAACTGTCAAGGCACTTCAGCCCGAGCTGATGGTTATGTTAAGCCCTCACTGTTTGAGGTTGGTTTCGCCTCTGATCAGGAAATTGTTGAAACATGCAAGCGTCCTCATCACTCTCTGCTTTGAATTCAAGATCAATCTAACACTCAGATCTCACTTCCTCCACTCGAACTACACAATCCCACTACTCATGCATTGGAGGAATCTTACAGAACAAACAAACTTGCACAACATAAGTGGTCTACCTTTCTCACCTTTGCTTGCATGTCAAAGTCAAGAGAATGCACACACTCAACATCTGTACACAGTGTAGCACAACACCATGGCAAGTCTACAAAGTGCATGTCATGTGCTTTCACTCATTTTTGTTCTGTGGATGCTTGTAAGCTCGGAGTGTGTGCGTTTTGATCGTTATATCTTTCATGTTTGTTGGTTTGTGCAATTACAATGTTCCAGAACCATGCCTTCACTAACATGGGTCGACTAATGTGCCAGTGGCTGCATTGGAAGTATCACTTCACGTGAGACGACCCATGCACTGTTAGCTTCAGAATAGGAGTAGTTTTTTCTTTGAGTTGTTTTCTTGCATGCATGTTTGCTTCTTTCTTTGTGTGTTTGCTTGCTTGCTTGTTTGTTTGCTTACTCGCTTTGCATACACATTTGCTTCTACTTCTTGCTTTGCATTTTGTTTTGTTTTCTTGTTTTAGTTCATAGGTTAGTTTCGCATGGACCATGTGAGACTCTTGAAACAAGACTGGGTAAAGTACAAGAAGACTTGTACAACTATTAACATTTGGTTATCTTTTTTCCACTCTCTCATGAATAAATTGTTACTTTTAGTCCATGATACATCAATGGAAAATACGTACTGTTTGAAGTGAATCTTGGTGAAAACACAACGCTTGCATGCAAAATAGTATAATCTACTCTAGTCAGTTGTTTTTGGGTTAATCCCTGTCAGCTTAGTCAAGTAGAGTAAGGTGAGGGGGAAAATCTTAACAAGCACGTCAGGGGTATATATAAACTACTTCTCTGAAGGAACAACCTCTTCTGCTCTCAATAAGTCGGGATCCCTCTTCTGCCTCTGAAATGAATAAGTGATATACACAGTTATGAAAAAATAAAAATAAAAATGAAAATGTGAAAAATGTTTGACAAAAATGAAAAATGAATAAGGTGAAAGAAGAGAAAGGCTTCCTGCATAAAGAGGTGATACAAGTAACTCTGTTAGGGTACTGACCAGGATTGTTGGCATCAGAGCGATGCTTGTGTTCCTGCGTGACTCCGCCGAGGTACTATCCAGGCCTGCTGGCAGTGGAGCAACACCAGAGATGAAACTTAAACTCGAACGACCAATACACTTGTGCACCAATATACCCCTCATCCCTAATTGAAATACCTATGTTGGCTTGGCTTGGAATGTGTGTCAACCGACCAAGAGCTTGGTAGATGCTACATCTTACAATCAAGCAAGTGTGGAAACCAAGATGAACAAAGAACTAAACAATACTTCCGGAGGTGTTAGACTTTCTTTTCACGAACAAGGTCCATTCAGAGAGTTGGATTTCTATTAGTGTGTTGCCAAGTGTTGTAGCGGCTACAAGCACCCTCTAAAAATCCTTAGCTTCGTCTTAGAGCCTCCCTACCAACCATCCTTAGCAACATGTCTTGCATCGTCAAGCACATAGGCTTCAACTATTTCATAGAGTCTTGTCAGCATGTGCATGCAAGTTTGTTCCACCTCCTTCATAGGCTACTTTCCAGACTTAGTGTCAATTGTTGGTTGAGCAGCTCCCTCTGGGAATTGCACAATTCTGGAGGGGAACTAGCCTTCCCTCTAGAAATTGCACAAACCCAGTTGGACACCCAGTTGGGGTCTAGAATTGCGCAATTATTCCTGACAACCTTCCTCTAAAAAATGTGCAATTCATCCCAGGACAGTTGTTTAGCCCAAAAATTGCGCAATTCTGGGTAGCAGTCACCTGATGCTCCCAGAAATTGTGCAATTCCTTTGGGATATCTAGCCCAACAAATAGTAGAAATTGCACAAATCAGGAAGGCAGCCTATTGGGCTCAGAAATTGCACAATGTTGTCAGACATCTTCCTTGAGAAAATTTCCCAATCTGACCCAGGACAACTGCTCAACCAAGAAATTGCGCAATCTTGGGAGATAGTCACCTGTTCCTCCCAGAAATTATGCAATCCCTTTGGGATAGCCAACTCTGCTTAGCCTACGAACATCGCATATTTTCATCCCAGGCTCGCAGACTAATGCATGTGCCTTCAAGTTGATCAGTTCCCTCCAGGACCGAGAAAACCTAATTTGCATGCATGGAATGCTTTTCCCAAGGCAGAATGAAAATGCATCCCTATATTTAGGGATCTATTTTTAGCAGCTAGAGGTTACATGCAAGGATCATTTTAGAAACCTCCCGCTAAGTGTCACTTTTCCTCGATTTGTGGCATGTGCGTCATAACCTCAATTTTATGAAAACTTATGAACCAGACACTATAGAGCTCATTCCTTGCATCGATATTATAGCTCTGACATCCCACATCGAATATAGGAGTCGTCGGCACAACTTAGATGTTTCGGGGTAAGCGTGCTTCGCATGTCTTGCACTGTATTTCTGTTGCTTGTTGTGTTTCGTCTTGTGTGAATGTTGTATGCTTGATTTTTGTGAATTATTGTTGTTTTTTGCATGCATGTTAGCTTGTATAAGCATCGTTTCAGTTTTTGCATCTCACTATTATCGCATGCATGAAACTGTTTTTGCATCGACAATCGTTGTCGCAACAACTCACTTCACACACATGCATGCGTCCCATTTTCTGAATCCTACATTTATTGTTTGCATGCATAATCATTCACTCTTGTTTGCACTCATCTCATCATGCATTCAAACTTCTCATGTTTTCAGTCACTCATCGATCGGTTTGGGCTACCTTGGCCCGGACAGTGCCTTGCCCGGCTATCACTGCGCATTTATGGAAGTGAAGGTTCTGCCTTCCCACTAGAAATTGCGCAAGTCTGGCCCAACACTGACCTCCAGCCTTGCATTGCACAATTCTTGGAGACAGTGTCCTGCTGGCCCCAGAAACTGTGTAATGTAGTTTGCTGGTTGCATGTCACTGCTGACTTAAATTGTGCATTGCGTAGTGTCAGTCCTCAGCAGGCCAGGATGGATTGTCCATTGCACAATTCGAGTAGTTAGTTAACCTCCTAGTAGCCCGAACTGTGTCGTTTGTAGTCTTAGCAATCAGTCTGCCAACCTCCCAGTGAAAATTGTGTAATCTTCACAGGCAGTCACACAGGTATGTTGCATGTCAATCCTCTAGTTTGTTTTGGTTTTCAACTGACAGATTACTTGCCGTGAGTGTTGCTATGTCTCCAGGTATCACAGGTGTCGTTCACCTCCCAACAGTACAGGTACAATGGCTTCTAGGAGAGCAGAGTCAATGACACCATTAAGAGCGCAACTGGGATGTAGTTGATCAAGTGCCTATGAACTTGCCTATGCACGAAGACATCAAGTTGTTCATGGACAAGGATATCAAGATGAATGGAAACGACATCACAATGATCAGAAGTAGAAGGCAGCACACCTGCATGCGATGAATGTAAGAGGAAGGTTGTTGACAACATAGAAGTAGAGCAAAGCTGCAAGTTCAAAGCAGACCCACTCATGATGAAAGCAGCTTTGAAGATTAAGGCTATGAGGTGGTGACACAACATGAAGATTGTGGGAAGGAAGAGAGAGAAACAGAGAAGGAGTTGCATGTACTGAAGCATCAACTCAAGGAAGAACATGAGCTGCATAGATGAGAGAATGAGTTACACCAGGAACATGTATAAAATAGGGCACAACATGCATAGATGGATGAAACTGCACTTGTACAAGTTATAGATCCATCCTAGCAACTGGCAAAGAGTAGACAAGGTGAGTAGTGAAGTTGATTGTTTGCAAGGGAATTCGATAGCATGCATGTCATTGTGCGCACACATGTGATCCCACACTTTTGGCATACTCACCAAGGTGAAGACAAGAAGCAAGTCTGACTGGAGTTGAACATGTATTCCGACAAGTTGATGTGCACGAACAACAACACATGCTTGGAGATCAATGGAGACACTATGCATCAGTATGTTACCGGTCCGACCGCACCCAAGACGACCATGCACATGCTATCAAATGAATTTGACAGAGGAGCCATATCAGTGTACCTGGATGCAACGGAGGCAAGGGTTCACTTTTAGAAGGATGTCACCATTAAGTGCTCGAACACCACCACGGACCACCAAATTTGGCATTAGTCCTTAATGGTCGACCACCATGAGGATGTCAAAGAGTTGGTCATCCCACATATGTCTGAGTCTTAGTGATGTCTTGCATGACTTGCTCAAGCCATTTTGCCTCACATGGGTACATGTGCAGATTGTATGTAACGTCTTATCAAGTGGAAGTTCAATTATCGATAGTTGAGTGTAACAATCATAGAGTAGTTGAAGAGTCATGAGGGTTGATGAACGGTCACAAAGGGGAATGTCAAGGGTCACCCCACCCTTTGCTATAACTAGTACCTCATAACTCATTGTAAAGGATTTTGGTCAGCCAAGCTTCCAATAGGAGTATCTTAGAGAAATCTTGGACAATATTGTAACGAGCCTTGGCTTCTCCTCTGTGCAGAACTAGTATATCTCTTTAGAGGAGCATACGGTAGTGACTGTAATGTTCTGTTGTCGGAACTAGTGTTTGGTCATGGTTGTATTGTATGACTGGAATTTTCACTTCTTAATATAATAGAGCTAACATGTTTCATGCATATGTCATATTGTATTTCAGTTGTCTTATTTACTCTAACTGATATATGTATCTGTTTGCTTATGCATGCATGTATGTATGAATCTTATTGAAATGTGTTGTTGGTTTAACCGTCATTTTGGATTGCTAGCTTACTTGCCTGCTAGTTTTTGATGCATCTTTGCTCGTGTGTTCCCTTCTTAACTCTGGGCTTTCACAAGTTTCCAAGGGGCGCACTCACACCACCCTGCATGTGTTAGAACTGTTGATGCACCTTCCTTGACTTGTTGCATATGTCACACCCTTGCTACCAACAGGGATAACTTACTTGCCTCTTTGTGCAACTGCGGTCAAGGCGATACTGCACAACCCACTGTTGTGAATCCTACACCAAACGGTATGAGGTCTAGTTGGGACTTCTTACCGAGGAGATCCCCTGATATGTTGGCGGGTCCAACACGATCAACAACACCTTTATGTTAAATGTTGCAACACCTGTTGGAGTGAGTAGAAGCAATGGAGTTGAATTGGGAAGAGATTCAACAAGAAATGTATCTTTTACACAATCAATTAAATGAGACTACCCCGTGCCAACGGTGCCTTGGATGAGCATTCTAAGTGGAGGAATGGAAGAAGTGGTCCTAAAGTGGGTGAGGACAATGCTGAAAGCAACTTGCTGGGTGGGCAATAGTGAGGTGAATGAGCAGGGAACTAGAGACGGGGTAGAATGGATTTGGGTGGATGAGTGACTAAAGTCTATGAAACGTATGATTATCTCTTGCAAAGGGAGAAGGATCGTAGTATGGGCCCAATTGTGGTTACAATCAAATTCACAATGTAAAAGCTTGTCAATGTCATCTATTTCTATGCTGTTTCCAGGGTATAATAGAGAAAGGAATTTCCATTCATCGATGTCTACTGATTCAGGGGGGTTCAGCATATCATTACTGGAGATGTCATCAAAGAAAGGGGAAAGGGGGGTTTCAGGGGCTCTATGAACATGCCATGGAACATACACACATATTTTTTGTTCCCAATGTGAAATGATTGCTTCATCAGTGGAGCCTATGTCTGATGGGAGTGTGCGGAAAGGGAAGTATAGAAGTAGTTCACTCCAGTAGAAAGAAGCGTAGGATGCATCAAGAGGAGAAGGGATTGAGGAATAAGAAGGGAGGACATGAAAAATCTTTCAAGGATTTATTTGTTTCCATTGGTTATGTTTTTGGCGAGCAAAAAAGGACCAGGAACATGCAACTTCAAGAAGAGTTAGTGTTTCAAGCGAAGCAGGTCTATCCATGTATGCTACAATGAAGGGTGGTCTTGGGAAGGGGGAACCTAGACCATGAGAAACATGTTGAAAAAAAGTTGGAGTAACATTGAGCGAAACAAATGAGCAACTACAAAGTGAAAGGGGCAATTTTTGTAGCATATGGCATGTTTTCTATGCGTCCATGTCCGTATAGGAAATTGCTTCTGTTAAAATTTTTCGGACAACACTAACAACAAGTGTTTTAGGGTGGAAAACCTGGGAGACACATGACAACATTTTCCGATAAATTTCTGATTTTGTTTCTAGTTTCGATGCATATTTCACGAAGTAGCGCAGAACAACTTATCGAGACAAAACTGACTGGCAATCAATGTTTTCTCTCCACATGTATATCCTGTCAGAGTTGTGTACATTTAACCTGCCATCATTAAAAGCAAGGAAAAATTTCTTTCGTCCACTGTCATCATTGATCAAAGAGGAGGTGGGATTCAAATCCCATGCAAATCCATAAAAAAATACCAGAGTAGGACCTTTTTTGGGAAGACATGAAGAGGGGTGGAATTTTGTATTCCATTGAATGCAATTAAGAAGATTATCATAGTCTTGAAGGTGAGAGAACACAAATATCAATGGCGATGGGAGGATGCATGGACCATTCTCTATAGAGATGTGTACATAAGGTCCACATTGTTCAAGAGCATGAGGATTCCAAGTAGAAATGTGTTCATCGAAAAAACACCTGGCTCTATCCATCGTGACTTGGTCATCCCAATCGAGGTTGTTCATATTAGGTGTATTTTCAAGCCAAAGGAAACCATGTATGTTTGTGGAGCCCCTATGTTGCAAATCATACCTACAAAAATGAAAAAGGAAATTTTGTGAGGCGCTTGCACATCCAGACAAAGAAACAAAAAGGAGAAGGATGGTCAGGGAAATACCTGCACCATAAGTCCTTTGCATGTAAACCTTTTTTCAAGTCCTCTTTGAGGAATATTGTGAATTGGCAATGAATGTACTACACTACAAGATGTGGATTGTTGATTATATTCTTCAATTTCCATCAAGACAACTCATATGTATCCTGGGGGGGCTATCAAGCAGGACCATGTGCATGTCATGCCATTTGGTGTCAGTTTCACATAGGGTGAAGAAGAATGAAGGGTTACCTATTTGTATGATCATATTAGTGAGTTCACCTCTGCGTTTGTTCTAGAACGAGTGTGTCCCTCGAAGGCCTGATCCGAAGTGCATAATCTGGTAAGGAAGAATGGAATTAGACATGTCATGGAGGTGTGCACGAAGGTCTGCAACAATCATTGAAAATCCCTCTTCAAGGTTTCTCTTCACGAAAACAACAATAGTTGCTTGACTATGATGCCGCAACATAAGATTGTACAAGTAATACCGGAATCTTGGATGCTGGGCAAACGATTATCATAGTAGCGTATGAGGTGAATATCATATTCTTGCATTTCAACTTTTCTAAGACGTGGCTAACCAATCATAGTAGCTCCTGTGGGGAAGAGTGTGGGAAACGCCATAGCAAGGAGGCCTTTTGTGGTATATTCATTAATAGCAAAGGGGGAAATAGAGGGCCATGAAAGTGAAGTAGTGGAATTAGGATGGGGAGACTGCAGGTAGTTGTGTATTTCTTCAAGCTCAGTATGGGAATTAGGGAGTGCTAATACAAAAGAGGATATTTGGAGGTTTCTTGGAGTGGGGTGTGCAGGAATGTTATCATCGAAAGTAAGGAATTCAAGCCATGGTTTAGGAGAGGAGCGGGAGAACGATAGAAGACATATCAGTAGGGAGATTCGGTAAGGCAGATATTGTAGCTTGGTCTAGTTGGACATCCTTGCAGTAGGGACCATGGGCTAGTTTGTACTTTAAATCCACAAGAACACGTGTCATGCTAACAATGAAATCATATGTTTTGTGGTCACAACCATGCCTAGTAACAACGACAATGTCCAATTTGGAAACCAAGCGCGGTAAATTGTTGGCGATGGTAGTGATGTCTTGCGAGAAAAAAATAGTATGACCAATGTATTTCCACTGCCCACCTCGTGCATGGGTGAATTGTAAGATTGGAATGACACATGATATGGAAAATTCTTCTATTTGTGCTAGAGCAGCAAGGAAAAATGGTTTGTCGCTAGGGTCATGTTGTTTGCAAAGGAGAAGCAGTGGGTGGATTTTGTAGTTGCTCACCAAGAGCAACAGAGGTTACCATGTAAAATTTTTGTTTTCATATTTGGGTATGATTCTTTGCATATGGAGCAAATATGCAAGGGAGAGAGGTCATCTATCCTTTCACGGAATCATTCGTGTGCATGGTTAAGGCAAGGGTTGACCAAAATATGGGGATGGGAGGCTGAAGGAGGATGAGTCGATGGTGGGGTGTGCGATGTACATGGGCAAGAAGTGGCAGTGAATGGAGGATATTTAAGGGTAGATACAATCGGAGAGGGGAATGTTGAAGGAGATGGGTTTGCAAATGAAGCTTCAGGATGTTGGTGAAGAGAAACATTAGATGGGGGTATAGCTGGAAAGTTTTGGGTGTTTAAAGAAATTTTTTATTTGGGGCATCTTTGTTTGTTGGACTCATCTTTATTCTGTGCATAAAGGAGTCTCTTCCGAGCATTTATTGAGGGGTTTACAGAAGATATTGGCATGTCCTTCTTGATACAAACATGGGGATACAATTTCAAGTGATTATAGGAGACCAAAAAGAGTTGTCTTAAGCACAAAGATAGGGTATATAGCCCGGAAAAGCAACTTCATTAGTGGGTATATTTTTGAAGTAGTGCCTTCTAGCTTATAAAGCAGATGTGTCTTTTGACAAAGTAGCTGAAGTTTAGTGGCCAGAGAGGCAATTTTTACAATAGAGTTTATGTTTCTTTGATATTATGTACTAATGTCATGTGATTCAAATTTTGTTGTTGGAACTTTGTCAAAGCTATCTTTGTAGCATAAAATTGTTGGAAATACTGAGAGAGGGGGGGGTGGTGAATCAATATTTCTTTTCAATTGTTACTTTTACCAGTTAGATCACTTATATTTAGAAGACAAAATGAACAATAGGAATAAATGATTTTCTTATTATAATCCTTACAATGAATCAAGTGCAATATAGATAAGGCTCCAACCCTAGATGAAGACACCCAGGCTCCAACCTAGGATGTGCCAAGCACCTACTTGGACTTTCCAAGGCACCGACCTTGTTAATTTTGAGGCACCAACCCTAAGGACTCCAATCCTATATCTTCTTCTGCAGGCACCGACTTGGATGCTTGAGGACTTCAATCCTCTAGGGCTCCAACCCTATCCTCCAAGGCACCAACCTTGTCTTTTTGAGGCTCCAACCCTCAGCTTTACTTTGTCAAGATGTGTGTGGTTATACTTCACAACTCCCAATGTCTTAAATGAGCCTTGTCAATCTTCAGCTATGCCTTCACTATAGTCTCCATGTTACAACATCAATGACAACTTTGATTTCTTAGAAGGTGTCACCATTGCTCTTCATCGTACTCAAATAATTTCCAAGGTCATCTCATGATGACTTCAACAATGCATCATGATCTCCAAGGGTGCCTTCAAAATGTCAGCTCCAAGATACGTCTTCACAAAGCTTCAAAAACTTCAATAAGTCTTCAGGATCAACTTCAAGAGGTCTTCAAAAGTTGCTCAAAGTGCTGCTACAAAACTTCATAAGGAGGTCTTCAAATGATGCTTCAGTGAATTGCTTCAGCTGATGCCTCAAGTCTGATCTATAAGCTAATCCAAGTGTCCTCCAAGAAGATGTCTTCAATGGTCATCAACACAACTACTTCAAGGTGCTTCAAGATTGCATTAATGATGTTCAAAGAAGGTTGTTCCAAGCTACAACAATGCTCTACTAGATCTGCTAAAAGGGGTGTCCAAGTGTGTCCTAGCTTCTTTAAATCTGCTCCTCTAATCCTTCAAGACTGCTCCAAATATTTTGAATGATATTCTCAAAACTGTTGCAAACACTGCTTCAAGGAATGCTTCAAATATGTCTTAAGTGATCTTCCAACTTCAGATCAACTTGACATAATTCAGCTCTCAACATAATGCTACAAAGCACCCACAGCCAGTTGTAATAATAATCTTATGTTTTCTTTAAAGTGTCACAAGGATGTCCTAGTTCAAGGCCAAGAATCTGCTCCACAAATATGAGTTTTGTCCTCTACAAAAAGACCAAGGATAGAAGTCAGTTTATTGCACAGGTCTGAGATAAACATAAGTCATAAGTCACAGGTCCAAAACTGAGATGATACAGATCTAAAATTGCAGAAATGAACACATGTTCAAAATGCATTGCCTAAGCCTTCACAAGTGCGAATTATAGGTCTGAAAGTTCAGTACCATAGAGCAGTGACGTCAGGTCCACAAGGTCAAGGTTACAGATGGACATAATTGAATTTTTCACAGGTGATTAGCTACAGGATCAATTTGCATTATGTACTTTAAATGCCACCATTCAAAGGTTTTATGCCACTTCTAAATTCTTCACCAAGTTGTATTCTTCTATAATTTAAGTATTACACAAGGCAGAGGTCTTTGCAAAGTATCCCAATCAGAAAACTTAAGGTATTTGCCAAACTATAAGCTTCTATATTCTTCTCAGCCTCCTGCTTACCTCTCTGAATTTTTGTGATTTTTTACCGAAATTTCATGGGCAGAATGAGGAGTATGACCTTATATTTATAGTGGTTTCATTTTCCAAATGAAGGGACACATGCTCTATAGGCAGGCCGACATGAAGGACAAGGTAAGGTCAACTCTAGGACAAATTTATACCTTAAAATTATAAAATTCATATCTCCCAAATCGTTTCAGGTTTCAGGCTGAGTAATAGCTAGTTGGAAAGGAAAAATTATGCTCTTTAAGATGGTGAAGGTCTCATAATGAGATTCTTCCTCTAAGGAGGTGAAAAATATTTTTTGATATGACTGGTCATTATTTAGTGCAGAAAAGAATGTAGGTCAATTAAGCTTTTTCATGGTTGAGATTTCTTTTGTTTGGTTTATTCATCAAGGCTCCTAGGCTCATAAATGTTATCACGTCCCCACTTATATGCAACATTGAGCTTTCTATGTCATCATATGGTCTTCCATCATCAAGATCATCAGAGGTAAGGACATCTAAGTTTATGGCTTCATAAGATCATCAAGAGCTCATAGATCATCAAGGTATATGAATTGCACTTGGCACTTCTTCATTAGTGACTTGACATCTTCATCAATGACATTCTAGTATCTCAAGAATATTTGCCATCTCAGTCAATGCCATATTGACATCAATGACAACCTAGATTAACAAGAACAAGATTAGAATCAAACTTATTTCAGTGAAGTATTTTTATGCTGATGGATAACTATCTATCATTCATTTACCAAGTAGTTTTAAGGCAACTAAATGACAACCCTTTGTAAGAATCCAGTGTTTGTATTTAGGTGCACAAAGAACAATATAAAAGGATGTAAATATTCTATTTTGTTTAGAAGGAAGAAGAAAAAAACATATATACTATATGTAAAAGCAAAAGATGGAGAAATATACAAAGGTGGAAGCTGCAACATGTATCATAGGTGTATATACATAAAGAAAAGAAGTACAATGATGAAGTGGTCAAAAAGAAGGAGGACGAGAAGGGACGAAACGACAATGAATGGAAAAGAATATAGAAGTTATTGTTTACACTTCACGGTGGCGTGGGAAAAATAAATCGACTTTCAAAGACGTTGGGCAACTAGAGCAATAGACATTTTTTTGATTTGCTGGAGGAGAACGGAACATGGAAAACTATAGGTGATTTCCTATGAATTGATTAGTACAAATTTCAAATGGTCGAGACCATTGAAGATATATGTTTTCACACACGGTGTGAAGAGGAAAGGATGGCATTGAACCCTTGCACGAAGCTCGTGGATAGCATCACGATCACTTGAGAGTATGGAAAAGTCTTTTGCTTGGACACCCATGAGTTCAGTTGCAATAGTATCAAATGTGATGACATTTTCCAGTATGCCTGTGTCGTCATGCATTTCAAATTTCAACACATACCAATAGTCACATTTCGGGAAGGACCCACCACATTTTGTGTAGTGCCACATTCCATTTGAGTGATTGAAAGCTTTTTCATTGCATTGCATGCCATCACATGAGAGAGGGCATGCAAGGAAGTAGAAATCTTACATGTCAATAGAGGTGATGTGAGTCTACGAGGTTGACAATTATACATTGTGGGTAGCCCCGCTTGGAAGTTCCTGAGAATTTTCTACTTAACGATGGTGAGGAGGCCAAGCGGTCTCTTTGATGAAACCATGATTGGAGTTGTTCAGTCTCTGGAATGGCGGGATCTAGCACGAAGCGGTGGTCAAGATAGTCCCAACAATTCTTGCATTAAATTTGGTTATGCGAGTCCCTTTGATTGCAAGCACGAACAAAGCACCAGAAGAGGCGAGTTCAATGAGTTACTTGCCCAAGGTGTGGCAATGCTCCCCCCATAGGGTGATGTCGATACTATAGCTAGACATGTCTTCCAAGTTGACAGTTTTCCTAGGTGTTTCAGAGCCATCTCTTCGATGAATGGTGGAAGTTGGAGAAGTGGACCTGACAATTCCAATGATGTTGACAATTGAGTTGAGGTTTGCAGATCTGATTTCATGTATAGATTTAAAATAGAAACGGTGGAAAGGAATTATCAAAACACCATCTAAGGAAGGTTCAACAGTGGAAGTTGCATAGAGGTAGACTTCCTATTTTCTATCCAGAAGGTTGTAGTTTGTGTTTTTTGGTGTCATAGTGCCATTTGAAACCATGTAAAGCTTCCCAATTTGGACAAGGTCGTGCAAGGAATCCGTGATATTACCGAAGGCAGAGAGATGGATTGTATCATTGGAAGAATCAACGAGGTCAAATCCAAAGACCTTTCTGGACCCTTGAGAATCATTGTAGGAGTGAACAGATGTTTTTCCAAGAACCCTACCCTAGATCGACCATTGTTTACAATAGGGGCTTAACGCCATGAAAAGAATGCCAACAAGCAGAGAAGAGGAAAAATGAGTTGATGATGATGCCGAATCTTGTGTTGAAGCAGTAGTAGACAAGGTGGGGGAATGTGACATTGACAAGGTCAGTTGGTATGTTGACGTATGTACAATTTGAATAAGGTCCTGGGACCCAACCAAAGTTGCATGATGTTCGAGAACTTCTAGTTCAATAATTTTCAAACTCTTGAAAAGAAGGAAAGAAAGAGAAAAACAACATGACATTAGTCGGAGTGACAGTGGCGGAGAGAGGGAAGGAACAAGAAAACATCAAGAATATGGTGAAGAGTGAACATACACATAGTTTTGCAAAAAAGTGCAACTTACTTCTTTGAGAATGATAATCGAGCCCAACTGGAGGGCACCAAAGACGACATGGGCATTGTAAGCAGACAAAAGCAAAGTTCTATACTGAGAGGTATCGTCAGAGAGAGAAATGTGGTAGTGTTGGGATGATGTCCTTGTGGAAGCAAGAAGGTCGAGTTCAGTGATTTGGAGCAATGGTTGGATCACTGTAGAGCCAATGAGAAACAAAGTGATGGTATTCGTTGTCAAGGCAACTTCGATGATGATGAGGAAAGGAGCTATCGTGAAAGGTGAAAGCCTGTAAAATGATGTCAACATTGGAAGAGAAGCGGAAATAAAGCAGCGAGTGCAGTCGTTCACATGATTGGCATACTTGGAGCCAAATGAAAGAAGAAATATTTACAATTTAGATTGTTATGAATAGTCAAAGGCAAAGGGAAAGGAAAATTGAAATGTTTAAACATAGAAAGTTGGTCGTCTATATATGGCATTTCAAAAACTCTATAAACAGGTGTGTTGCATGTCATGATAAAGCACATAGTATTCTAAGCTATACATGCAATATGAAAGCATTGATACTTGCCATTTGAGTGTAGAAGACGATATGGTTAGCAAGTTCTCAATTCTCACCTATTTTTTATTGAAATTTTGGGGTAGTTATCTGGTTGAAGACAGCAGCACAACGTGTAGTAGCAATAGCAAGAGCAACAATAAGAGACCAACAATAGCATAACAATAACAATAGAAAATGCAACTCGAAAAATCAGCAGAATAGTGCGATGTCAAGAGGCTAATAGAGCACACACCCATCTACCAACTAAGTAGAGGGACCAATAAATCAGAGTCAATACACGTGACAAAGGTCGCAAGGTTACCAATGATAGAGGAAATGATATAGATGCTCGTCCGAGTGAGAGTAAAGTGAGAATAAATGCACATAGGTGGGGCACTAATTAGATCATTGAATAGAATAGTACTCGACATGAGTATATGTGGATAAGTTTCAAACCTTAATCAAAGGAAAATGTCACATATTGATTAGATATACATGGGAGTTTCGAGATTTTGAAACTTTCACATGAGAAGGATCCTTTTCGAAAGCTTGCAAGTTGAAAGTTCGCTCCAGAATATCAATGTGGCTCATTTAAATAAACACATATAATAAAGTATCTAGGGCATAAAACATATCAATTTTGTGCAAACGAGAATAAAGCGAAAGTAAATGCACATGATGGTCCATTAATTAGATTAATGAATAGAGTAGTCGTTGAGACTAAGACGTGTGTAGAGGTTTTAAGCTACAATCGTTAAAATAACGTGGCATATTGATTAAATATATATGGGAGTTTTCGGTCATTGAAACCTTCACAATAGAAGAAATATTTTGGAAATCTGTGGGAAAAAAGGCTGATTGATTATATTAATTTTCTTGTGTACAAGGGCATAAAGCTTTAGATCTTTGTACAAGGGAGAATAAAACGACAGTAAATGCACACAGTTGGCTAACCAAGAGTAATTAACGAATAAAAATAGACACCGAGAGCAAGATACATGCATAGAGAGTGGATCTTATCAGAGGCTACATTCCAAAAGTTACGATAAGGGGCGGATGCGATTTCACATTTAATTTTGGTATGATAAAACAATCAGGGTTGCATATTAGTGGTTGGAGGTCCATATCACAGTTCAGAGATTCAAAAATTAGATATTAGTTTATTATTACATAGGACCAATGCTACATGTATCGAAAATTTCGAAAAGAATTCTGCGATGTTATTAGTCCAACATAGCTCTATTATGAAGAGGTTCATTTGACCAATAGACCAACAAGAATGTCCCGAAGGTCCGAGGTGTCAATGCCTTATCTGTTTCAGATATCTAGCGATCCTTGTCCGCTCCAAAAAGGTGATTTTTTCAAGTTTCAACTTCCGATTGTGGAGATTTCTATTCCTTTCGATATCTAGACCCTCCAGAGGTATGAAAAAGTATTCAATAGAACATCGCATCTGCTCTCAAGCGAAACTTTCCGAGAAGAGGCCACATCTTAAAAATGTTGATATTACGAGTTGCGATGTGACTGGATTCATTTAGGAATGCGTTGTAGTCAGAACTTGGTTGTGAAAAGTGACACGAGGAGGTTGCATTGTGATGGCATGCCAAAAGGGTTGACACATGGTAGTGGATTCAAAAGTTTCAATGTTCACATCAGGCCCAAAAATAGCGACACGTGGCATTATTCAAAAGGTTACACGTGGTAGATACATGGCAGTGATGTTGTCACGTATGGGAGATCAATGATCGAAGGTTGAGGCGATTAGAAAAATTGAATTGAAACCTCTGATTCATAACCTTCGATGGAAGGGCTCTGATACAAAGGCTAGACTATGGTCACGTGAAGAGCCATAGGACAAAGGCCCAGATGTAGGAGGTGATCGGTTACAGCTCCAATTAGAAATCGTCAATAGAGAGGGCTTTGATAAGCAATGTTTGGCACTTCGATATGTGACAAGATGCGTTTAGGGACACATTGTAGGCAACAATTGGTTGTGACAAGTGACACGGGGAGGCTGGCGTCATGATGACATGCCAAAAGGGTTGACACGTGGCAAGCAAATTCGACAGTTTCAAGGCTCACAAAAGGCAAAAAAAGGGCGACACGTGGCATTATTAAAAAGGTTACACGTGGCAGTGATGTCATCATGTATTGTAGAAAATCCTGTAGATTCACAAGCTCATATAATCTACTAAAACAAGAGACAATAATCTACTTCTACTCTTTACAACAGAAGCCCATAAAGATTTAGCAAAACAATAATCGACAAGAGGAAGACAAATCAATGGCACATAACACAATAAATATTTGTGGAAAGCCACAACTCAAAACCCCACTCTCTATATTGCATTAATTAGAAATCTAAGATGATAATACAATGCTTGTTCTCACAAGAACAATCCCAACACTCAGTAATTTCAATTTCCCAGCTCACAAGCAAGCTCAAGCCAAATCCAGGCCTCTTCTCTGCTCTCCAAGCCTCCTATTTCCTTGCACCCTTGGTCAAATAATTTGGATAAATACAATATGCTTTGCTCAAACTTGAGCTTAACCTGCACAAGTATTTCCTATCCTCCGCCTGATGACTTCCTTTGGCCAATACTTAGCCAAATTTCCAAGCCTCCAAGCTTCTAATTCTTTGCACAATTCCTGAGAGAATTAGCCCGTATTTAAAGGGAAATTCCTCATCCATAACTGTGCAATCGATTTTAGGTTCAGTTCTTGATTGCATGCACCATCTGTACAACTTAGAAAATTATACAACAAATAGTGTAATGTCCCTAAACTCTAGTCTCTACTCGGTCTTTCTCAGAATCAACATGCATGAGTTTCTGATGGTGGAATCTTCAGTTAACTAGAGGATCACTAATTAGGTCACTAGTGTCCCAACTGACTGTCTACTCACTATTAGTTCCTGAAACTGATTAGAACTAATTTAACTAGACTTAACTCAATAAACTGAGATAACTAATTACAACTCATTCATAACTCATCATGAACACCTATAAGTTAGGGAGAACATATACATGTCTCTAAAAGACTTCCAATTTGAATTTCCTAAATTAATTAAGTTAATTAATTATTTTCAAATTGCTATGAATTTTATTTTAATTTACAGTTTAATTCAAGGACAAATTAAACTGGAATTTCTTGTTGCCATTTCTCAACACTCCCTCTCAACAAGAAAGGGATTATCCACTACCCCGATCTTGTCTCTGTGAAACTCGAATTTACATCTTGGCAATGCCCTTGTCAAGATGTCAGCATCTTGCGCCTCCATGGGAATTTAATCTAACAACATGATCCACCTCAATACACAATCTCTGAGATGATGATACCAAATATCTATATGCTTGGACCGATCATGAAAAACTAGATTTTTAGAGAGTTTGATACAACTCTGATTATCACAATAAATCAATGTCAGATCCATCTATTGACCAAACAAACCATCTATGATCTTCCTCATCTAGACAGCCTCACATGAAGCTTGACTTGCAGCCATGTACTCTGCCTCTACCAAACTGAGTGCAACTGATCTTTGTTTCGTGCTGTACCAAGAAATTGCAGCTAACCCGATACTAAAGATCCCTCCTGACTTTCTCTTCTTGTCAGATGGACTCCCCAGCCAATCTGCATCGGTGAAGCCTTGAAGCTTCACTCCCTCTGTCTGTTTGTACCATAACCCAAAATGAGTAGTGCCTCTGAGGTATCTCAATACATGCTTTTCCGCCTTCCAATACAAATTGGTAGGCCTAACCATCGCTTGACTAAGCTGGTTCACTGCATAACACATATTTGGTCGTGTGTTCACCAAATACATGAGTGAACCCACAAGATTCTTGTAAACAGTAGCTTCCAATACTTCTCCTAAATTAGCATCCTCCTTCCTCTAGTTGCTGGCTAGAGGAGTCTCCATGGGTTTACTGCTCTACATGTGGAATCTCCTAAGTATCTCATTAGCATACTTGCCTTGAGAAACAAACAACTCCCCATCTCCCTGCCATACCTCCATGCCAAGAAAGTAATGCATGAGCCCCATGTCCTTCATCTCAAACTTCTTGCAAGGTCCTCCTTGCAAGATTTGATGAGATTCTCATCACTTATCAGTATGAGATCATCTACATAAAGTACAATTATCAAAAGATTACCTTCCACTACTATGTGATACAGGTTCACATCTGCTTCACTCTTCAAGAAGCCCAACCCAGTGAAGTAGCTATCTATTATGTCTACCAAGCACGGGGTGTTAGAAAATTATATATTATGGAGCAATGGAACACATAAAATATTGTAGAAATATAAACACAGAAAACGCATAAAACAAGAGAGACACAGATATACGTGGTTCACCCAGTTTGGGCTACGTCCACCTCAAACAGCCAGTCCTTCCTTTCTATTATCTAGCAAAATGAAGAGACACAACCTACAGCAAATCCGCTGTAATATCCTCTGTTTTATCTCACAGTCTCACTTCTATATTTCTCGCTCACACATACATCTATGTATCACAGCCTCAAATACAATGCCCTCATACAAAGAGAGGGGTTGCCTTTTAAGGCAAAAAACCTAAACTAGACATAAGTTCTACCGTCAGATCATTCGCCTAATGAACGGCCCAGATTGACTAGATATTACTATAATTTTACAAGGCAAATTTACATCTGTTTTTAGCTTCGGGGGCGCTGCCCCCAAGCCCCCGAACCCCCCAGCTGGGGGGGATTGGCCCCCCCGGAC
>APFE031089362.1:50021-109573 GCA_000404065.3 Pinus taeda | reverse complement strand
TTTCTATTATCCAGCAAAATGAAGAGACACAACCTACAACAAATCCACTGTAATATCCTCTGTTTTCTCTAACAGTCTCACTTCTATATTTCTCGCTCACACATACATCTACGTATCACAACCTCAAATACAATGCCCTCATACAAAGAGAGGGGTTGCCTTCTAGGGCAAAAACCCTAAACTAGACATAAGTTCTACCGTTAGATCATCTGCCTAATGAACGGCCTAGATTGACTAGAAATTAGTATACTTTTACAAGGCAAATTTACATTTGTTTTTAGCTTCGGGGGCGCTGCCCCTGAGCCCCCGAGCCCCCGCTAGGGGACCGCTCGCCCCCGGACCCCCCAGCCGGGGGGGACAAGTCCCCCCCGCACCCCCCGCGTGGAGTGGTGTACAAACTTCCTGGGATATACATTCGGCTGAAACAAAGACCTCTGAACAATCATGCTCCACACACAACACGAGGTGCTTGCTTCAGCCCATACAACACTCTCTTGAGTCGGCACATATGCGACTCACGGTCCAGGGTTTCGAAACCTTTAGGCTGCTCTATGTACACCTCTTCCTCAATCATGCCATTGAGGAAGACAATCTTCACATCCATTTGATGGATCTTCCAATCTGCTTGTGTTGATAGTGCCAAAGTAGAATTGATTAACGAGTACCTTGCAACAAGAGTAAAGGTCTCATCATAGTCAATACCCTCTACCTATGAAAAGCTACGGGCCACAAATTTGGTCTTATGCTTCTCCACACTACCATCTGCAGTGTGCTTTACCTTGTAAAGCCAACGAGAGCTCACAACTAACTTGTCCTTCGGTCCCTGGACCACATCCCAAACACTGTTTTGAATTATGGAGTCATACTCCTCCACCATCGCATCAACCCAAACTGGCTTTTGTACTGCTTCCTGAAAGGAAGATGGCTCTGTCACAACACTTGCACCTATAAGTGCCATGTATCTAGTGTACCTCTCTGTATCTAGTGTACCTCTCTGGTGACCTCCTTTGCCGAGGCTAAGAAGAGGGTTCTCCCACATTCTCCCATGCATCATCCAACAATCTATCAACCTCTCTAGTGCGCTTTCTTCCCTCTCTGGAAGACTCTACCTGAATGGAAGTCTCCACTCCCAGAACCTCTGCATGTGGTTGCTCTACATCAATCTGAGGCTCCTCAACCTTAGGAACTAAAAGTTCCTCCTCCGCATGTAGCTCAAGCAACCTCTTAAGGGATACTCAGTGGCCTTCTCCTCATCAAACTTGACATCCCTATGAACCACTGTCATTCCACTAGTTTGCATGTACACCCGATAGTTGTGGGGAGTATCAGTGTAACCCAAAAAAATCCCCAACTTTGTTGTTGGCTCAAGCTTCTTCCGTGCATCTTTGGTCACATGGAAATAAACAAAGGACCCAAAATTCCTAAAGTGACCAACATCTGGCCTCTTACCGGAATAAGCTTCCTCTGGTGTTTTAATCTCAAGTATTTGATGTGGGCTATGACTCTGAACATAAACCGCTATGTTGCATGCCTCAACCCACAAGTGTAGTGGTAGGCCTTGATCATGCAACATCACCCTTGCCGCCCCTACTATGCTCCTATTCTTCCTCTCAACAACCCCATTCTGTTGAGGGTTATGAGGTGCCATCAATTCTCGTTTAATCCCTTCTGTTGCACAGAAGTTCTTAAACTCATTGGAGACATATTCTCCACCGTTATCACTCCATAGAGCTAACCTTTTTTCCTGACTCTTTCTCGACCAATGCTTTGAATTCACAAAACTTTGTGAATGTCTGATCCTTTCTCTACAAATATAACATAATACCTGTGTTTGGCGGTGGATATTGTCGAGAATGGTCCACACACATCCGAATGGACTCTCTCTAGAATAGACTCTCCTCGACTCTCTCTATCTCCAAAGGAAGACTTGGTGTATTTTACCAAAGTAGAACCCTTGCATGTATCAACTTGCTCAAGTGTACCTTTGGGAAGACCAGTAGAGATTTGCTGCAACATCTTCAAAGCCCCATGATGCAAGTGGCCCAATCGCCTGTGCCACAACTTGCCGACGTCTCGGCTCAACATCTTTTCCGCTTTTGAACTAAAAGTAGCACAATCCTCTACCTTTATCTTATAGAGATTCTGAACTTGAATCCCTATCTTCTTTACTTGACCCGTGGCTATGTGTTGAAGGAACACCTTTCCTTTCACATCATAGCCTCTATCCTTAAGCATCACAATGAATACCAAGTTCTTCGTCAGTCCGGGTACATGCATAACATTCTTCAAGGTGAGTGGAGCCACATGCTCCATCTGAAAAGTAATAGTTCCCACACCAGTAACACTATATTTACCGTCATCACCCATCTCGATATGCATCTTGAGATATTTCTCCTCCAGTTCACTAAATAACTCTTTATCGCTAGTCATGTGGAAAGAAGCTCCATTGTCTAAGTACCAGACGCTTCCCATCATTAAAGACACCATGCATGCAACGAGGGAAAAGTCAAATTCGAATTGTGAGGCTAGTGCCTCACCCATCGCTCCTCCTGAGGAATTTTCTTTGGACTTCTTCAATGGACAATTTTTAGCAAAGTGACCCATCTTGTGACAATGAAAGCATTTAAGTTTTGTCATGTCCTTCTTCTTACCTCCATCTTAAGAATCTGATTTGGAACGAGAAATTTTAACTTTCCCCTTCCTTGCCTTAATTGCTAAGGCACAGTTCCCTTCATCATCAATCTTTGATGAAGAGCCATCCCTGGTGTTCCTCTTGATCTTATCCTGCATCAAATTTGACCATAGTCGTTCCCAATCTGGCAGCTTCTCCTGACCATTGACAGAGTCCTGATAACTATGCCAACTCTTTAGGAGTCCAAGAAGAGAAAGGCTCACCATATCATCCTCGACAACTATGATTCGAACACTTCGAAGTTCATTCCGACATTGATTGAACTTGGTCAAGTACTTTGGAATCGTCTTGCCTTTCTCCATCTTGATTTTATGAAGTTTATTCTTCAGTGCCAACTTCCTTTGATCACTGTTATTTTGATACAAGTCCGTCAATGTTTTCCACATAGCATGCAGAGTTTCCTTGCCATGGAGACTCGAGACAATGTGGTCTCTAACTCCCTCAAGGATTATCCACCTTGCCTTTGCCACACACTTCTTCCATTCGACCAATTTTTGTGCATTCGTAGCTGTTGGCTTGGGGACTTCTTGATCATTATCTTCTAGCACAACCTCCATCCTGCCCCTCCAGGCTATAAAATTCGAGCTGGCTTCCAAGTCATACTCAAGCCTCAACCCATGGAACATCATCTGCCGATCTTGAAGTATGTATGCAAATTCGACTTTCACCTGTAACCCAGAAACTCAAAACTTCGAAATCTCCTCTACAGAACTGATTTTAAGTCAACGATATCACCCTCATCCGAACTCTGATTCAAATTTTTTTTTTGAATCTGGGTATCTTTTACCAAGGAATCCAAATATGCAATTTATTTCTAAAAAATTTTCATAGAAATTCTCAGAACTTCTTTGCAAACTCTCGGCCCAAAAATAATCTTGCTTTCATACCATGTAGAAAATCCTGTAGATTCACAAGCTCATGGAATCTACTAAAACAAGAGACAATAATCTGCTTCTACTATTTACAGAGGAATCCCATAAAGATCGAGCAAAAGAATAATCAACAAGAGGAAGACAAATCAATGGCACATAACACCATAAATATCCAGGGAAAGCCACAACTCAAAACCCCACTATCTGTATTGCATTAATTAGAAATCCAAGTTGATAATACAATGCTTCTTCTCACAAGAAAAATCCCAACACTCAGTAAAATCAATCTCCCAACTCACAAGCAAGCTCAAGCCAAATCCACGCCTCTTCTCAGCTCTCCAAGCCTCCTATTTCCTGCCACCCTTGGTCAAAAAATTTGGATAAATAAAATATGCTCTTCTCAACCTTGATATTAACCTACACAAGTATCTCTTATCCTCCGCCTGATGACTTCCTTTGGCCAATACTTAGCCAAATTTCCAAGCCTCCAAGCTTCTAATTCTTTGCACAATTCCTGAGAGAATTAGCCTGTATTTAAAGGGAAATTCCTCATCCATAACTGCGCAATCCCTTTTAGGTTCAGTTCCTGATTGCATGCACCATTTGTACAACTTAGAAAATTATACAACAAATAGTACATTGTCCCTACATTCTAGTCTCAATTGGGTCTTTCTCAGAATCAACATGCATGAGTTTCTAATGGTGGAATCTTTAGTTAACTAGAGTAGCACTAATTAGGTCACCAGTGTCCCAACTGACTGTCTACTCACTATTAGTTCCTGAAACTGATTGGAACTAATTTAACTGGACTTAACTCAATAAACTGAGTTAATTAATTACAACTCATTCATAACTCATCGTGAACTCCTGTAAGCTAGGGAGAACATAGACATGTCTTTTAAAAGACTTCCAATTCAAATTTCCTAAATTAATTAAGTTAATTAAACTTAATTAATTATTTTCAAATTGCTATGAGAAAATAATTCTATTTTAATTCACAGTTTAATTCAAGGACAAATTAAACTGGAATTTCTTGTTTCCATTTCTCAACATGTATGGGAGATTAGCGATTAGAGGTTGAGGCGATTTGAAAAATTGAAGTGAAACCTCCGATTCATAACCCCGATGGGAGGGCTCCGATACGGGGACTAAAATGCGGTCACGTGAAGAGCCATAGGACCAAGGCTCAGACGTAGAAGGTCATCGACGATCACCAATCGACGAATTGACATGGCGTACACCAAGATTACACCTCCCATTGAAAATCGTTGTTACAGAGGGCTCTGATAAGCATTGTTTGGCGCTTCATCTCTAAACGGTTTCGAGTTGGATGCCTATAATTGATTAGAGATCTATCTCTACGTCTCTATATTAGCGTGATTTTACTAATAGACACTGCGGTCATGGGAAGAGCCACAGGACCAAGGCCCAAACGCAGAAGGTGATCAGTGATCAACAATCAACGAATTGACATGTCGTGCACCAAGGTTACACCTCCAATTGGAAATTGTCGATAGAGAGCACTCTGATTTGAGCTTCACTCATTTCCTCTCCACATAGATTAGGCCACGTCACTCATCAGAGGTCACAATTTTTGGGACTGCAACCAAATGCTACATTGTGGAATCGTCGATTGCGATTCCGCGATATTACAAAGGCCCAAGCACATGTGATGTTGTCCCATTCGTGTGTTGTGGTTCCACAGTCATGTCAAAGAACCGCAGACGGAGAAAATCGCAGATCGGAGGTCCACGGTCAATCTCATTGTCGAAATGGTATATTCTTTGAAGGTCGACAAATCTGCTATAGTGCCGTGAGGAGGAACCTCACCATAAAAAGCTTATCAGTTTAATTATACAAATAAATATGATTATGTAGATTGTTCAACTTAAATACATAAGTAACCATGCTTTTATACATAACACTAACTATGCATGCTTGCAAACTATCCATACAAACCAACTTAGCACTTTATTATACTCACATAGTATAAAGGTGATTCAATGTTTAAATATATAAATAACTAACACACATATGCCTATAATTAGCTTTGTCATAACTTAAAACCAATGCATGAATTAAATGCCATTGACATTAAGGAAGTAATTCACAATTATACTCATAAATTATCGAAGCTAATGTTTGAAATCCATATACAATATATTAGTTATGTATGTGACCTAAGTATCATTATCCACAAACACAACATGAGAACCCTTTAGATAACACACAAGCTTGTATTCTATTTTGCAAATGATATTTCGTATAATGTGAGGTTGTTTTTATAATGATTCCATGTAGTGTTATCTTGACATAGTAAGCGATGCATTATACTCTATATTACAAATGATTCCCTATTAATAAATTAGTACAATCATATTAATAAATGTGGTTGATATAAGCTGTAAATATATAGGTAAATTTTCACTAACACATATAAACTCAAATCCTAAAAATGTTATGGAACCAAAACCTTAACCTTAAGAGTTAATAACTTAACCTTAATCTTTCAAAATTTCAAATCTTTCTGTGTCCTTTAAATTAAACACATATCTATGACCTCTTGTGATATCTATAAAATTAAATTGGAAATTAAAACCCTAAAAACAATGTATTATGACCAACTACAAAAATCTTCATACTAAAAATAAAAAATTATACTTAAAATCTGAGCATTAATAAAATTCACTTATATTTTAAATATGTTAATATATACAAACAATTTATTAACAAGCTTTTTCCATCGATTGTTCAATTTATAGTTATTAGCAATGGTGGGAAAAAGATGTTTACACTGCCTTTTTTGTACCACATGTAAAAGGGAATAGAAAAAGCCACGAGGGTGGGTATTTCCTTGGGATGGAACACAGAAACACTATCTTTGCGCTTGGGGCAATGACGTAGCTAGTGAGGTAAAACCGAGGCGCGTCAATTGCTGGTTGAAAACTATTTCCAAACCCCCTCGTCGGCCTAGGCCACGCCTTGGCCCTCGAGAATTTTTGCAGGGCTCGCTTTTTGGTTCGGGCCCAAACAAATATAAAAATCTAAATTGCAAAATCTCGTTTTCGAATGGATCATAGCTGCATTAGAGAGCCTTCGTAAAGCAGGATGGGTGGAATTGCTGAAGTTGTGCGAAGATTTACCGCTATATGATCATGTATGATGGTAGCAATTGTTTGATTGACGTGTATATGTGTGAATATCTTTATGAATTTTTTTTCTCTTTGGATTTCAATTGATGTTATTGGGAAATATCGAATACATTACTCCACATCCACAACAATTTCAATTGATGTTATTGGGAAACATCGAATACATTACTCCACAACAATGCGCCAAAGTGAAGTGGACACGCCCTTTGGAGACTTGTAAATTAATGAAGGCCACTCACAATTAGACATGTGTTTTAAACTGGCTATCACCACCAGCTGCACTACCCATTGTGATAGGCCGTCGTCATCTACAGCTGTACTGACCATTGTGATAGGTCGTCGTCATTTCCATGGCATGGCTGGAGCTCAAGTTATTGGCTGAAAATTTCTACTCGTTGACATTAGAGGCAGAGTATACCAATGCCGAGTCTATGCGCCGTTGTATGTGCAAGTTGAGTTAAGCTATACTGAGTGTTGTATGTGCAAGTTGGGTAAGCTATACTGAGTGGATCTAGTCGCAGAGGTATACCAATGCCGAGTCTATGCGTCGTTGTATATTATGCGAGTTAGGTAAGCTATACTGAGTGGACTAGAGTTGGGTACGCTACACTGAGTGGATCCAGTCGCAGAGTATACCAATGCGGAGTCTATGTGCCCTTGAAGTTGGGCAAGCAATGCGGAGTCTATTCGCCGTTGAAGTTGGGTAAGCTACACTTAGTATAGTGGACTAGAGTTGGGTAAGCTATATTAAGTGGTTCGCCGTTGAACTTGGGTAAGCTATACTTAGTATAGTGTACTAGAGTTGGTGAGCTATATTGCTAGAGTTGCTATATTGAGTGGATCTAGTTTTATGGAGATTCTATGCACAGTTGAAGTTGGTTAAGCTATACTTAGTATAGTGGATTAGAGTTGGGTAAGCTATTGAGTGGATTTAGTCTTGCACAGGAGGTTTTTTCTCGTGGTATTTTGAGGTCTAAAATGGGCTTCCTAAGGAAATTATAAAATAGTAGTGGAAATAATAAAATAAAATTAGATTACATCATCGAATTTTAGAAGGAAAATATATATATATATATATTTTCAAGATTTTCAGTGTATCTCCTTAATACTTGTTGGATGTATAATTTGATTTCTCATCCAAGGAGTATCCTTGTTTCATACTTTTGATGAACCCTGCTACACAAAAAATGAGAAATACATGAAAAATGTGATTGCAATCACGTTTTTTCATGTATTTCTCATTTTTCGTGTAGCAGAGTCCATCAAAAGTATGCAACATGGGTACTCTTTGGATGAGGAATTAAATTTTGCATCCAACAAGTACTCCCGCTTGAAATTTAAGTAAAACATTAGGGAGCTAAGTTGAAAATACGAGTTGAAAAAATAGTTATATTATTTTTATCATTTGTTATTATTTTTATTTTTTTACTCAAAAAATGGTGAATCATCCCTCATGGTTGATATCATCATCTTGAATTTTATTGGTTCTTATAAAGTTTATTTTGGTTGTACATTTTTCTTAGGAGGCCTATTTTAGACCTCAAAAGTCTCCTAATGTTTATTGTGGTCTAATTTTTTTTGCGCATAACTATATAAGTTGCTCCTGACATCTTTGTTAAACAAAATTACGTAAACTACTTCAGACTCAATTTCTTCAGTTGAAAAAAACATTGTCAAATCATATTAAGATTGGCATTAAAAAGCCTGACATGATGATACCACAAACATTGTCGAATCATGCTAAGATTGGCATTAGAAAAGCCTGACAGGACGATAACACATATCAATCGTTGTGAAGAGTCTTGAGGCTACCTGCGATCTGGGAAGCTTAGTTTGGGTTGAACTCTGAAGGTGAAACCGATTACTTCATATGGAGTTTTATTGCAACAAGGCCTAAACCTGCACTTCAAAGAATGTACCCTGAACCATATCAATTGTTTTGAGATAACGTTCCATGTATTAGTTCTTTTTACTGCCATTGTTTGTGGTCCTCCATCTTCTGCAACCATGTAGGTTCCCAGTTTCGTCGATTCTAACTAGATTCACGTCCCATCCTGAGAAAATCAAACATTAAAATCCAATGAAGAATAAACAACTCCAGCTGTTGATTGGAGGAGCAACCGGGGGCATTGCAAAGTGCAATACTAGCACAACAAAACAAATATCAGTAGATCCTTGTCAACTCCTCACTTCTAATATCTACGTTCCATAAGATACAGAGATGAATGTTGGAAGTAAGTTATTCAGTGAACATTTATCACTGGAAGGGGTGTGTTTTACCAAAATTGTAATTGAAAAGAAATTTCTTAGTTGTAGTAAACATAATATACATAAGGAAGACGTGAAAGCCACCCACTGGAGTAGTATCGACAAAAACAACACACATGTGACTAAGAGCAAGACAAGAATCCCTATTTAAAATAAATAAAAGCATTGGCATTTTAAAGCCTCAATCTAGTTATTTATGGCTTTAGATTTGTGCATGGTATGGACTTGAGGTGAAACAGGCCAAGGTCAAGGGTGAAGACGAGAATTGTGATTTTGGAGATAGAGTTGAGGTGGAGGCCTTCACTTCTATTTCTTAGTAGAAAACCACTACCAAGGTTTAAGGTTAAATTCTCATCCTAATAATGTGCACTTATATTTTTCTCTTCGAATAATTGCTTTGCTAACACATAAATTGCTTGGTTTTCATTTTTATCGATGGTCTCGTACCTTTATTTAAATTGTAATATTGACCCATGAAAATTTCACTGTACGCAATGATGCTCTAATTTCTTATACCTAAATATTAATTCGAAGATTCTCTTTATATATCACCATTTTATTGTTCTTGAGAGCTCCATTAGAAACACTAATTAGGGTTGACTTAACGAAGAGACGGTAACTCAAGAACTCCTACATTGCATCCTTCCATAGTATATGCATTCACATTTACCCGCACTAAAAGCACTTTTGAAGATTTATTTTTTCTCAAAAAAAAAGTCCTCCAATCTTTGAAGAATGTAACTATTTGATGTTTCTTTCTTGTCACTTCAGGGGTATGCTAGTTTATATTCTTGAGGATGCAAGAAAGGAAGGCTTTAAATGCTTTCATTCTACCTAGATGTTAGACATTTATGAAATTGAACTAATTGAGTCACCTTCTCTCCTTTGGATAGATAAATACATAGTACATGGAATAGTGAATGTTTCTCTATTGTTTTCTTTGAGTTGGTGGATGAACAATATACCACTTCCCATGGTCATTGGATGTGCCATATTTCCCTATTTCACATGCAAATGTTTGATTCATCACTTTGTTGGATCTTATTGTGCCGATGACCTCAATTAGTTCTATCTCTTAATCTATTCATGCTTTAGTTGTGTTTTCTTTTGTGTTCATACATTAGACTTATTATCTTAGGGATGCAATCAAAGATTCCATTGACTTATCATTGTTATCTTTTCTTTGTGCACTATATTATAATAAAATGTAACTAACATAAGAATTGATGCAGTGATGTTGATGATCCCCTCATGTTTCTTTGTAAATATGAATGACTAAGAATTGATTGCTCATATTTTATTGTAACTAAGTAGGTTTAATATTGAAGTTTATAGTTATTATGTTTACTTGTTTATTTAAATCTTGTGTAAATGTTAACGGGTTTCCATTTTGAGTGATTTCATTATTGTTTTGGAACAAAGATCCAAAATACGAGATCTAAGAAGAATTTTAGAATGTACATTACCTAATCATATTTTTCCATCCTCATCTTCTAACCCATGATCATAAACATTTTGAATCTGTAACCTAATGGTAATTCACAATCATAATGAACTTAACCATTATTGTAACATTTGTTTCAGCTCCCTTAGAATATCCAAAGGATGAAGGCCTTAACAACAAATTAGACTAGCCTAGATCTATCTTAAATCTGGATCTACCAACTGCTGAGAGGGATCGAGTTTCGAGTTAAGATGGATCTAAGTTGGTACTCTTACATTACAAAATAGATTCATCAAACCTTTAAATAAGCTTCATCATAACAAATACCATGGGAAAAACCATGGGTTGTCAAAACCTGGAGCCCAAAAACCACCAATAGTAAATAATAATAATTATTTGAACGAGTCAAAATGTTTGCATAACATGACATAGCATAACATAACATCACAAAATCTCTTCCTGGGGACTCTTGTGATATTGCCAATGACACCAACATTTTGGGGGATAGATCTAGGTTCTAACACACCACAAAGGAAAATGTTAGAAAACACATGTGAAAACCCTATGGTAAGAAAATACTTGGTTGCTAAGAAAGTTTGGTTTCTTTCTTCATAACTTGAGCTCAATAAGAAATAAATCTTTTTACATGGAAAACGAGGGTCGCAACTAATTTTCTTAAATTGCACATAGTAAAGACTTTTGCATGGAGCACAATTAAAACCATCCATCAAGAAAGGGTATTCTTCAATAATGCTTAACAATGTTACACGACAAATGAGACAAGATGGTGCTTTGTGGAATAGTTTGAAACCACCATGTCAAGTCACTAAGAAAAGAAATAAGATTAAATACCAAGCAAAAGGGAGAAGACCCACAAAAAAAAGGAAGCTGGTAAGGTTTTCTCAGTAGCATTGCTTGGTAGAAGGGTAAGACTCTTACTAAACAAGTGGCTCATGACCAAACTCCCTAGTCACCAAGCAAGGGAGAAAGTGCTTCCATTGAGAAAAGATAGAGGAATTAGGAAAATTTGGTGATGAATTGACATGACATTAGACAAACGTTACCCTAGTGGTTGAGTGTGATGTTATTAAAGGAAACAAGGGACACCAAATGAAGATAAAGGAAGAGGGAAAGAAATAGGAATGGTTTGGATATAACTGGTTTTCACACTTACCAATTTAATTTCTAGAGCTTAACCAAGAGTAAGAAGAGAAATAAGAAGGCTAATTAGGTGAATAGAATAATATTGTAGTAGTTTTAAAGTCCAAACCATAACACTGCAAGCTCAACACAAGATCCCTTCATAGTCTACCTCTCTCAAAATCACTAAAGATTAAGAGGCACAACCTTTTTTCTTATTATAGTTTTATGCACACTAAATTTTCTCCTTGATAATGTATCTATTTTCTCATTGTGTATGTGATGGTTCTATCATGTTGACTTATTCATTGAATATAAAATTAATTATAGTGGAAACGCACTACATAGAATTTAACTGAGAAATTTTCATTATAAGATTTATTGTGACTTCATAAGCATTGGGATACTTAAGCTAGATTATCGATAAAGTGACAATATTTCTCCACCCTTCCTATTATAAGTTCTTATCACCGTTTCAAACAAATTGTAATTTTAACTCCTTGAAAAATGGGATGTTACTAGTGGTACCACTCTTGGATTTGGGGTTGATTTTAAGGTTATGGTTCCAATGGTGCCAACTTTCCAAGGCCACTTATTCAAATAGGTTGTAATTTTAAGCATGAAAAAAGGGTGTTAACTAGAAATTATGCCTCTTAGGCTTTATTTTTCCAACTCACCGAGTCTCCATTGCAACACTCTTAGAGTGCATTTCTACTTCATAATGAGCTACAACACTGACACTTGTGGCATCTACTAATTCCTGATTTTGGAAATGTTGAACGTCCATAACCTCCTCATTAGCAATAAAATTGCAAATGGAGGATTCCCCATAGGAAATGGAGTCTAAAGAGGGAAGAGATGAGACAACCTCTATGACAAGGTTGAGGTAAGCTTAGCTTTATCCATTCAAAAATTAAAAAAGATCCCATTTGGGATGCTAATTATAAATAGTTTGGGTGATGAATTCGTATGAATGCACTAATCTTTACTCTCCATCTTCTTAAGTTCCAAAAAATGTGTTATAGTCTCCATTACATAATGATTCCTAATCTGGATATATGACTTAAACTTCTTGTTCAATTTTTCCTACCAATGATTCCAACAAATGATGGAGTTCACTATAATGCATTGTGTTTTTTCTACCTCTTGATCACAACATTTAAATTCTATTCAAACCTCCTTTATCTCAAGTGCAACATTTTCTAATGCAATTGCAATGTGCCATTGTTACTTAGTTTTACATAGAGTCCAAGAAAAAGCTTCCACAACCATAGCACCCTAGCTTTGCTTCCAATGCTCATTCGTTGTTGGAGCTAAGAGTAGAGGTAACACGAATAATATTGAAATAAACTACAAGACATTGCCAATAAACCCATTTTCATAACATATCAGTCACATCGTATTGAACATAATCACATTGAACAATGGAGAAGCCTTACTTATTTCCCATTCTTGACTCCATGACATCAATAATTTAAGATCATTGTTCCACCAAATCCCTATTTGAAACTTCAAACTATCCAAAATCACCCGAAGGATCATAGTTTTGACTTTAGAATTTGAGAAGGTATATTTATTTTCATGTTTTGCAAAAGCAAAATGGAGAGGTTGATGCATTGGCCAACCTAGGAGCTTGGTCAATTCAAGGGCTACATAAAGCAAATGGTGGCTATATATTTCTTGTTCCTCCCAATAATTAGTGATGCACCAAGGTATATATGACATATTTCAACATCTATGACAAAAATATTGAATCCTCGACCATTGTCACTTCTTGTGCTTTGTTTACTTTACAACAACTAAGCCTTTATACAATGTTATTGCTTTTGCCTCATTTTTCTTTGTATCTCCCCATACCCAAGAATACTCAATTTCCTTTTCTTTCAAGATCAAAGGTGACCCATCACACCCCCTCCTCCCCCTCGACGAACATGTTTCCCACATAAGTTCCATTTCCTTAAGTTCTAAAAGTGTGTTATGGTCTCAATTTCACACTAATCCCTAACTTGATCTTATGCCTTAAATTTATTATTCAGTTCTTCCTACCAATGATTCCAACAAATGGTGGACTTCATTACACTATGTTGTGCTTTTGGTGTCTCATAATCACAATGTTTAAATCCTATCGAGAACTCACTTATCTCACACTAAATGCAAAAAGTTTCTTATGACATAGCAATGTGCCAATATTGCTTCAATTTTACATATAATCTAGAAAAAAATAACATTAAACATAAGGCATTCTCAATAACCTACTCACATAACATAAATCTCACATTGTATGGAACAAAATTGTGATGAATGATTGATGAATTTAAACTCATTATACACTCTTAATTACATGACATCAATAATTTTAAGACCATTGTTCCACCAAATCCCTCTTAAAAATTTCTCATTTTCCAAACTTACTCAAAGGATCATTGTTTTGACTCAAAAGGTATCTCTTTCTCATGTTTTATGAAAACAAAATGGGGAGATTAATGGATAAGCCAACCTAAAAGCTAAGTTAAATGAAAAGTTATATAAAACAAACATGGGCTATGTCTTTCCGATTCCTCCCATACATTTTCAATGCACCAAGGAATTTATGACATATTTTAATAACTATGACATATATCTTAAATCTTCAACCAAACCACTTATCACATGCCACACTCATTTCACCTTTATAACAATTAAACCTTTATACATTACTATTGCTTCTGCCTCATTGTTGTTTGTGTCTTCGAATCCCTAGCATACTTCATTTAATTTTTCCTTTAAAATCAACTACAACCCACCATACGTCATATTATATTTGTTTTAACCACTAGATCTTTCGTGGTTAATTGAATACACTATAACGATTAAACTCTATGACAGAAACTCATTCATTTTAGTCTCATAGTATCTTAAAGACATTTTTTTGAGACCAAGAAGACATTTTCTTATAGTTTGTTTGTCTTGGGTGGTTTGGCTCTTGTATAGGCTAACTCACTCCTATTTTTTCGCCTAAATGTTTTTTTGCGGGTAGTAACACCTCTTTTGATGTCATGCATATGCTAATTTCTTTATGGGAAAAGAGGCTATTTTCTTCTTGCTTCTCTAATTTATAATTTAATAGTTATTTTAAAAGATAATTAGTTTTTATATTATAGGTAGAATTATTACGCTAATAAACATGTCTATTTTGGAATAGAGTTTTTAAATTTTAATATAATTATTAATAATTATTAATAATTATTAAGTAGATAGTAGATATTTAACTTCTATGATATAATCTAAAATATTCATAATATAGAACAAGTTAATTTAAAAATGTTATATGAATAAGTGTCCTATGGAGTGAACTATGTTTTTTGGGGATTGGTAATTGATAAATCATGGTATTATCCCATGGTTTTATAACCAAGCCTATTTATAGACTAAGAATCTCTAGGTAAAGTGGAGGTAAATCTTCATAATTAAAATTTTGTTCCATTTTAAAATATATATATATATATATATATATATAATATATATATATATGTGTGTGTGTGTGTGTGTGTGTGTGTGTGTGTGTTTTTTAACTTACATATTTTTTTTTTTTTCTCGATAAACACTATTCTATTAAATAAAAAGGAAAAATTATTTACATAGAGGGTTTAACCTCTGAGGGGGTAGCAACCTGCCCTCTGTCAAAAAACTCTTGCCAGCATACTGCTGTCTGGCATTTACAAAAAAGATTGCTCTGTCTTAAAACTGTTACAAAAAGTTGCAAAAATGCTACTGACATTTTCCTTGTGGACTTCTTACCAAAACACCTGGACATATTCATTGTGAACGGCTTATACAAACACCTGGACACATACAAGACTAAACAAACAGACACCTGGACACAGACATAACAAACAGACACCTGGACGCCGACCTGAACAAAAATGCTTATCTTCCTGAAACGCGTTGGAAGGCCTGGCGAGCTTAATCCTGCGGAGGCAAGCCGAATTCCTTGTCGGGAGTTAAATTGACCCATTCCACCATTACATTGTCCTCAACATCCGTTGCGCTTCTGCCTGGCGGGAGAACCAGATGGAGGATGTTGCTAAAATGCATTGGCTCGCTATCAGTAACGGGCTCCTGAGCAGACAGGGTCTGGTTCTCCGAATCCTTCTTTTCTGGGTCATTGAGGACCACCCCCGATGGGCTACCTGGACTGTTGCTGGGCACCCGGGCACTCGATGGATCCATGGATGGATTGTCAGAGCTGATCTGCTCTTCTTCTTCCTCAAAGATCACAGTCACTAAGGCTGAAATGAGTGGCTTATTAAGCTGACTCCTAAATTGAAAACGCGCTGAGTGGAAGGAGCTGTTCAGGGAAATGCCCAAATTGTTCGAAGCCGGAGAGGTGGGCGCAACAGGGGCTATGGATGGGCCAGAATTATCAGAGGGCAATGAGGGGGGCGGAACAGAGGTTAATGGAGAGACATTGTGCGGAACAGAGCCGCCTCTGCTACAAGAACCACCCCTGGAGCCAGTGTTACTGCCACGTCTGGGGGTGCCTCTAAGGCGCGGCATTGTCAATTGAGGGTGCAGGCTGAGCAAACACGGATTGGAAGAGCGAGGAGGCCAATTGGATGCAGGCAACACCAGAATTCTAAGCCAGGTACCCAACCATAAAATGAACTGAGAGGAAGTGGAATTGACTGTAAAGAGCCACAGAGGAAATCTAAAAGGAGCAGAGGCAGACTTACGAGATCCTCTCACCTGACCAAAACCAAAACCAGGATGCAGAGACCTGACCCGGAGAGGCTTCCGAGCTCTATTCTCTTCCCTGGTGCGCCCTTTATTGAGCCATATGAAGCGCTCCTTAGTGCCTACGATATCCTGTTCCATTTCCTTTATGCTGCGCGCCCAGTCCTCCAACCCAGACCAACATTCCCTCTGCGCATTAATGCCTCTGCACAGTGCCATAACTATCCTTCTCTGTCCACAATAACTCAGGGCTTTGAATGCTTGTTCCTCATATGCTCTGAGCCGCCTAGACCTGCTAGAGCGCTGGCCAGCTGCCGTCCTGGGCTGTCCTATCATGCGTACGTGTTGTTAGCACCCGCATCCGGGTGCGAGTCTCCCTTCAGCTGCCTGTCATTGTTGACAATATCATTGAAAAGTGGGAGCTTTGTTTCAGGAACTGTGTTGGATATCATGCCTCCCACAAGATCTTTTCCATTTTCCACTCCTAAATTCGCTAGGAAATCCGCTAGCTTATTTCCTTCTCTTCTGATGTGTTTGAATGTGATCGCCTGGTGAGTTGTAAACAATTGCTTGAGGAGATCTAGGCGAGGAGCCAGTCTCCAACTACTGCTTACTTTGTGGACAGGGGATCCATGCATTAATTTTGAGGCCATAGAGATAATGATCTGGGAGTCTCCTTCTGCAATCAGAGGAGAAAAACCTTGCTCTTGTGCTATAGTGAGACCTCTCCATAATCCTTCTAGTTTTGTTGCATTACTCATGTTCCATCCTATTGAACCATGGAAAGTAATGAGAGGGATCCCTTGACAGTCTCTTATGGCTCCTCCAAAGCCCGTTTTCCCTGGATTACCTCTTGAGGCTCCGTCAAAATTAAGTTGAAACATATTGATTGGCGGTGGAGTCCATGAAGTTGCTAGTGTCTGATGCTTCTGAGTGATCCCATTGTTTGGACTTGGTAGGGGTAATTTGATCTGCCAGTTGTCCTAGATAGCCTGTTCCTGCGGGTTGGATGGGTAGTCTTCCTTGGACCATACCTTCACATCCAGAGTTTCTTTGAGGTTATTAAGCAGTCCTGTCCATACCTGATCGAGCGACATCTCTTGATCTTTAAAGATCCGTCTGTTTCTCTCCTTCCATATGTTCCACATTAAGAGACCGGGAATGAGTTGCCATATAACATTTAATATTTTACTTTGATATGGTTCTTGACTACATGTATGAAGGGTACCTGTAAGATCCCCATGTATTCTGCCTTCTCTTTGGCTTCGAAATGTGATCTTTTCCCATAGTTTCCTACCAAGCTGACAGGTTTGCATGAGATGTAATGTTGTTTCCTCGTCTTGTTTACAATAAGGACATCTGGATGGCTCGGAAAATTTCCGTTTTCTTAGATTATCCCAGGTTAATATTCTGTTGCGAGATAGCAGCCATAAGAAAGTAGAGACTTTCGGCCATATGGTGGAGTTCCATATATTATTCCACAACTTGCCTTTAACAACTCTTTCTTTGATAATTATTTTGTAAGCCTCTTGAGTGGTGAATATACCTTTTTCCTCGTATCCCCATCTTAGAATATCCATGTCTTCTGAAAATAGTATTTTCCGCTTTTGAAGTTCTGAAGAAAGTGTGAGATGAGATTGCTGTGGGTTGTGTAATAATATGTGGCTTACCTCTTTCCATTTCCTGAGTTCTTGCCATTATGAGGTTCCCAAAATTGGTTGATCTTATCAAAGGGGTTTATGTCCTGGTTTAAGAGTCCCTGTATATTGTCCCTGAGGTTAGGGAGCTGCAGCCATGAATCGACCCAAAACCTTGCTGTATTACCGTTTCTCACATCCCAAAAGCTATGCTTTTGAATGAGATGACGTTGGAGATTGGCTGAGTTCCATATGACTGATCCTTTGCTGACTTTTGAGATTCGAATTCGTTCATCAATGGGTACATTGCCTGCGTATTTTGCTGTCCATAGAGATGCCCAGAGAGTGTTGGGATTGGAGAGCCATCTCCACCAAATTTTGGCTCCCAGAACCATATTACTATGTTCTGGGTCTCTCAGTCCAATGCTGCTCGCTTTTTTTGGAAGACATGCTTTCTCCCATTTGACTAACGCCCATTTCCTATTTGGGCCTGAATTTCCCCATAGCAAATTGCGTTGGAGCTGTTTGATTGCCTTAAGGACCCATTTGGGCGCTGCTAGAATAGAGAAGAGATAAATTGGCATTGCTTGAAGAATAGCTTTAATTAGTACCAGCCTACCAGACATATTAAGAGTTCTATGAGTCCAGAGGAAAAGTTTAACTTCTAGTTTCTCTAAAAGACAGCTCCACGAAGAATGCTTAATAGCCATAGCAAAAAGAGGAGCCGCCAGATACTTGGACGGCAGAGAAGCAATGGTGAAGCCTAAGATTCGGGCAATTGCTCTTTGGGTTACAGGAGGTGTATTAAAGAAAAAAATCTCAGACTTAACTTTGTTGATGAGAGTCCCCGAGGCTTCCGAAATTTTTTTTCTAATTAAATTGAAAACTCTGGCTTCTTGGAAAGAAGGATGACCAAATAACATGTTGTCATCAACGAATTGTTGACGAGAGAAGGTTGGGATGTTGTGGAAGGCTAGGCCTCTGAGATTATGCGATTGGATGGCTTCTTTAATGCTTCGGCCCAAGTCCTCTGCTAGAATAACAAAAAGGAAAGGCGAAAGAGGGTCACCCTGTCTAATACCTCGAGAAGGGCGGAAAGTGGATGACAGTATTCCATTGATGAGAATAGAAAAGAAGGAAGAAGATATAAGACTACTGATCCATCTAATCCATGGAGGAGCGAATCCAAAGGTTGTTAGAATTTTCTGCATGTATTCCCAACTGATGCTATCAAAAGCTTTAGATAAATCGATTTTGAGAAGCATACCTGGTTTTTTAAATTGCTTGAGAGAATGAATAATTTCATGGGTTAAGATAATCACGTCCGTTATCTGCCTACCTTCTACATATCCGGATTGTTCCGGCCATATAATAAGGGGAAGCAAAGGCTTCAGTCTGGAAGCTATAACCTTGGAGACAATTTTGTAGATGATGTTGCATAAAGCAATCGGCCGGTACTTATCTGGAGTATTGGAATTCACTGCCTTAGGGACTAGAGCAATGAAGGTTGGGTTCATACCTGGGAACATCCATCTTAGCGTTCGAGATTCCTCCGCCACCTGCCACACTTCCCATTTGACTAGGTCCCAAAAATGCTGAAAGAAATTTGAGGTGAATCCATCTGGACCTGGTGCCTTCCCAACTTTTAGCTGATGCACTGCAGTTTCCACCTCTTGAAGACTGATTGGTTTGAGCAGAAGAAGATTGTGCTCTTCCGTAATTAGGCGGGGTACGTTTCTAGTAATGCTGTCAATAGCCTATGTTCTATTGACGTTTGGTTCTTGATTCATTTTTTTAAAGTATGTGAGGAATTCCTGTTCAATACCCTCATGAGTTTCAATTTTGTCGCCTTGTTCATTTATGATATGGGCGATGTGGTTGCTCATTCTCCGCTGCACAGTGGTTTTATGAAAGTATTTTATATTTTTTTCTCCTTCTTTTAGCCACTGAATGCGGGATTTTTGCCGCCATAGAACCTCCTCCTGTAAGTTCCTTTCCAGAATTTGATTTTCAATGGACTGCTCCTTCTATGCTAGCTCTTCTGAGCGTCCTTCAGTTATTATTTTTTGCTGAACATTTTTCATCTCGTGAGTAAGGCTGTCCTTCGCTTTGAATATGTTGCCAAAAACAGAGTTATTCCACCTTTTGATCTCCCCCTTTAGGTGTTTCAGTTTTCTTTGAAAGATTGACATTTTTGTACCGCCCGTGGGATTGAATTTTAACCAGGTAGCTCTGACAAATTCGTGGAAATCTGGGTGTGCGAGCCAGAAAGCTTCAAACCTGAATGGTCGCTTGGTATTGCTTCCTGGGCGATGCCAATGAAGGGAAATCGGCCAATGATCAGAGCCAGAGTAGGGAAGAATTGATGCAATGAATTCACCTCCGATGTGAACTGCATTGTCTGAGATCAAGAAACGATCCAGCCGAGAGGCGATTTGCATGGGATCTGCCCTCTTATTAGTCCAAGTGTAGATTCCATTGTTTGAGGGAAGATCTATTAGATGGTTGTGCTGAATTAAATCTTTTAAAATGGAGCCATCTCTGTTGATGCTGCATTGGCCTCCTTTTCTTTCCTCCATACTTGCTGTCATATTATAATCCCCTCCAGATATCCATAGCGGGTGCTCTCTGACTGTATTGAGCTGTGTAATGTGATCCAAAATTTCAAGCTTGTGTTGTGTTTCTTGAGGGAAGTACACGTTTGCTAGATGTCCATGGATATTGGTGCCAATAATATGAAAGGTGGCTTGAATAAAATGTTTATTTGCATGTATGTTCTGTAATTGTATTGTGCGTGCATCCCATAACACTGCTAGTCCCCCTGATGCACCTTGAGCATCCACTGCTATGACCAAGCCACCGGGCAAGACCTTTGCTGCAATTTTTTCCAAGATGCTCATGTTACATTTAGTTTCCTGCAGAAATAGAACTGTTGGTTTTTCCTCCATTAGCATGTTTTTTAATAGTCTTCCTTTCTTTGGGTTGCGAAGCCCTCGGATATTCCAGGACATCAACTTCATTGAGAAGGTTTGGGGTGGGTATTAAAATACTTGGTTAACTTGGAATATCTGCGTGATTCAACCAAGACCTCTCCAATCTTGATGGTTCTTTCTAATGTGGTCTTCCGTCCTTGTTTTTTGCTGTCTTTGGTGATGAAATTTCCATCCCATTGACTGCCTATTTGAACCCCTAGAGAATATTTCTTTTGGGCATTGTTGAGGACTGCAACTAGATTATTTACCTGTGTGTCTGGTATTTTGTCGAAATTGCCTGTTTTACATGCCAGTTCTAGACCCAGAATGTCTAGCTCTCCAATATCTATTCCTTCCGTGACTTCGTCCATAAATTGGGGTTCTTGATGACTACCATCTGCAACAGTTTCCTTTCCTTTGCTGGGATCTGTGCTATCTATATCCATTTCAGGGGTATTCCAATTTCTTGAGGCAGGTTTGGTATTAATACCCTCTTGAACCACCTCTTTTTCCTTTGCTTTCGAGTGGGATCCTTCAGTTCTATCCCGTGAGGGGTCTTTTTGAGCGGAGTTCAAGTTTTCCCGGTCCTGCGACTCTACAGTGGCCAGGACCTCGAAACTGTTACTAGTAGAAGGCTTGGATTGATCCTCCGGCGCCAACTGTGTTGAAGCTGTCGATTTTTTTTTTGGCCTCTTCTTCTATTTGGCACCTTAATGAAACCATCAGGGGATTGTTTCTCCTGGTTGACTTGAATCTGAGGTGTATTGTTTAAAGGACAGTCCCTATACAGGTGGCCTATCTCATGACATTTCCTGCATCTAAAGGGAACATGTTCATAATCGATTAACTGAATCCAATCTGAGTCTTCATGAAAGAGTCTTACCTTAGCAGGGAGGGGTTGCTTCAGATCCATATACACGCAGATCCGGGCATATGAGGTATACCTGATCATCTTTGTTTCCTCCACTACCTTGACGAAGTCGCCCAAGATGTTGCCAATGACTTTGAGAGACTCCTCTTCCCAGTATTCCCATGACAACGAGTACAGCCTGATCCACACTGGTGCCCAGCTCAGGTCTTCCTTATCCGGGTTGAATCTTGCTACCCATTCTCTGGGAAATAAGCCAGCTGAGTTGAAGAAGTAAGGCCCCCCATCGAAAACTCTATTCCTGTCTTCCAAACAGGTGAAGATTGCTGTGAAAAATCCCTTCAGTCCTAGATGCAAGTCTATTTGACCTTTTGGATGCCATTTAACATTTATCCAAGCTCTTAAGGCTTTCTCATTGGGCCAAAATCCAATAAATTTGCCGATGAGAGCATGATCTCTCATGTATTGTATTCTTGCATTGATTCAGTGTGCAGGTAACTCCACTTCTGGCATGTGGGTTGCTGCTGGTTTGCATGTTGATGAACTCACTTTCGGTTTGTCCACCTGTATTTGTTCAGCTGTCTCCTGCTGATTTACTCCAGCTGTTCCGTCTGAGTGCTGATGGTCCTCTGCGGAACCCTCGATAGGCCCTCGTTGGTTTTCATTGGTTGGAGGTCGGTCGTCTCCTACCCCATGAAGGGGTTCCATCGTTACAGTTTGCCCAGGCCCGTAACTTGTGGTTAGTGAGTGAGGTCTGCTACTGACAGTGCCAGGGAACGCAGGCCAGAGGTCTTGCCGTTGCAGGCTAGGTCAGAACCCTAGCTTCGTTTCTCAGAGCCGTCGCGCTTCCTAAGTCCTTAACTTACATATTAATTCCTTTTATAGTTAATAATAATAATAATTACTAAGCCAAATTACATAAAAATAAATAAATAAAAATAAAAATATTAATGTAATGTAAACATTTAAACTCAGTGAAAATAAAATAAAAAGATAAAAATAAAAATAACCCTATAAAAAATAAAAATGAAAATGAAAATGACCCATAGTATTAATAAGCAATATAACATATTTAAAGGGGCGAATTAAACCAACCTAGTTTCATCTTAAATCGAGATCTACCACGGGCTTAGAGGGATCAAATCTCTTGAGCTGCAAACCTCTTTAGAGTGAAAAGAGATTTGATCCCTCTCAACTCTTGGTGGATTCAGATTTAAGATGGATCTTTGTGTGGAGAGACACTCTCCAACCAAGTATGTTAGAGATGTTGTAATGTAATGTTTAACATTTTGACTTAAGTCAAATTATATAACATAAAATAAAAAGATTAATGTAATGTAATGTAAACCTTTTAACTTAGTAAAAAATATCTGTATAAAAATAACCCCAAGGGATAGTTCAGTTGGTCGACTTCTTGTTGCTAAGTACCTTGCCAATTGGGAGGTCACGAAATCAAATCTATTTGAGGCCCTTGAGGTTAGGCCCGACCAGATAAGCCAGGACCTTGACCAATAAGCCAACAGGTAGATCCCTTCAGGTGTATATACTTGGATTATTACCCATGGATGTAGTGGCCACTTAGTGACCTTGACCAATACTCATTTGGGTGTATATACCTGGATTATTACCCATGGATGTAGTGGCCACTTAGTGACCTTGACCAATACTCGTTCGGGTGTAAATACCTGGATTATTACCCATGGATGTAGTGCCCACTTAGTGACCTTGACTAATAAGCTGACGAGTAGATCCCTTCGGGTGGATATGCTTGGATTCTTACCCGTGGATGTAGTGGGTGTATATACCTAGATTATTACCCATGGATGTAGTGGCCACTTAGTGACCTTGACCAATACTCGTTCTGGTGTATATACCTGGATTATTACCCATGGATGTAGTGGCCACTTAGTGACCTTGACCAATACTCGTTCGGGTGTATATACCTGGATTATTACCCATGGATGTAGTGGCCACTTAGTGACCTTGACCAATAAGTTGACGAGTAGATCCCTTCGAGTGGATATGCTTGGATTCTTACCCATGGATGTAGTGGCCACTCAGTGACTGTGACCATAAGCCGATGAGTAGATCCCTTCGGGTGGATATGCTTGGATTCTTACCCGTGGATGTAGTGGCCACTCAGTGACCGTGACCAATAAGCGGATGGGCAGATCCCTTCGGGTGGATATGTATGGATTATTAATGGTGGATGTAGTGGCCACTTAGTGACTGTGAACCATAGTTGAAAAAAAAATTCTATAACAATAAAATAATAATAAAAATAAAAAATGATCCATGGTATTAGCACATGGAATTGAGAACCCATGGTATTCATGTGAAATATAGCCTATTTAAAGCGTGAAATTAAACCAACTTAGATCCATCTTAACTTTGAATCTACCAAAGGCCCGAAACAAATCAAATCTCTTTTAGTTAATTTTTATGATTTTTCTAATTTTAACAATATAAAATATATCATTAAATGTTTTGATGCTTATTATAAATTAGTGTTTATAAACATTTCCCAGCGATTTAATTTATATAATTGTACTAATATATAAAATAACAATTTATCACCATTACAATTTTTTAATAAAATTTTAGAAAAACACATTATCACATTAAAATTAAAATATTTAGTTTATGGGATAAAAATTGAAATAATGTTACGTTTAATCTTAAATCTAACTTATTAAGTGTTTTTTTAGGGTACAATGTCATAATTTGTGTCAATCGACTCTAAAATGTTAGATTGGATGTGGTGTTCTTGTGTCAACTCTCGGATTACGAGGAGCCCAACAAGTGAAACTTACACTTGAAGAAGTGAGTCGTGTTGCCACTATAGCATGCTCGCCCACTTTGAAGAATCCTACCAATTAGTTGAGGCCTTGCCACTCAGTGAATTAGGTGAGATGAAGAGAGCACTACGATAATTGCCCCCTAATTTTGTAAGTTAGCAAGAAGTTTTAATGGTTGCCCTTATACATTTAGAAGTGGAGAATTCTCAAAGCCTATTTAAGGAATGGTGGATGGGATTTTACCAAACGTGGTTTGGCTTTTATCTAATTAAAAAAGGGATGGAAATGTCCTTTTGCAACAATACACTCCATTATTTAGTGCAAAGTATTTGTAATTGGTTGTTCAATTTATAGTTATTAGGTTTTTTTTAAGTAAGATTTTAATAATTGATTTTTTTTTATCATTATTAGTTTAACATTGATCGATGCAAGCTATAATGTTTAATTTAAAAAAATAAAATACATATTTTTCATTATTATTGAAAAAGTTTTTCAAACATTTGATTGCATGAAGGTTTTATTACAACTTTGGAGCAATACAATGCAATATGGATAATTGGCTCATTTTTAATTTTTTTTTTGCTATAATTTTTTGATGCAGTTACAATATTTATGTTATGATTTTTGGATATATGTCCAAAAACTTTTCATTGTTAAGCTTCATAGGAAAACCACCCAAAATTAAAATCCTCAAAAATAGCTCATAATCAAGTAAATAACATATTTACTATTAATTACTGCCCACCATAATTTAAACAAGTATCGACATAAAACACTAACAAGATGTAAATAAGTATAGTTACCATGAATTATGGCACACTATTATTTATATGTTCTTCAACACTTTCATAAATAGGAGTAAAAATGTAAATTTGCAAACTTACTAGTGGTTATTCACCAAAATATAAAAAATTAATTTTTCCACTTCATATATCAATTTGCAATTTTTCTAAAAACATATTTTCCACTTGAAATCAATCTAATTTGAGAAAAATAAATATATAAAAACCTAAAAGTTAGTATATGTGTGAGAAAGAAAGACAAAGATACTATATCTGTGCATGAGGCAATGACATGCCACTCAGGTAAAACCGAGGCATGTCAGTTGCCCTTGTCGACTTGGGCAACGCATTGGCCCTCGAGAATTTTTGTGAATCATAGTTAGATTTGAAAGTGATTATACTTATTTCTTATTGCACACACAAGATGTAATTGAGTTGTGCAAAGATTAACACACAAATGACGAATGATGGGTGTAATTGTATGAGCTGTGTGAAGATTAACACACGGGGTGATGACGAGATGTATAATGGGTGCAATTTTTTGAGTTGTTTATGAGGATCTTAATTGATGTCATGGCAACACCATCTTTAGATTTCAGTTAATGTTACCATAACAACACATTAGAACATATTATTACTCCACAACAAACAATGTGACTAATTGGGAGATCACATGTGATAATGGGCTTGCCCTTTGTAAAATCAGGTGAAGTGAGCTCACCTTTAAGGGGATTTGTAAAATTAGGTGAAGGGGGCATGCTCTAGGAGATTCGTAAAATTAAGGAAAGCAAGCAAGGATTTGAATGCATTCATTCTACTTATATGGTAGACAATTATAAACTCTAACGAATGAACCATTTTCTTTTCTTTGGACAGATAAATGTGTAGTACGTGGAATAATGAATATTTCTCTATTTTTTTCTTCGAGTTGGCCTATCATCAATTCATATCACTTTAGCCCATGGTCATTGGATGTACCCTCTTTCCCTATTGGCCTCCATAAGCTCTATCTCACTTTAATTGTATTTTCTTTTATGTTTATACATTAGACTCATTATTTTGAAGATGTAATAAAGGATTCCATTGACTCCTCTTGGTTGTCTTTTTTTGCGGATTGTCTCTTAATAAAATGTAACTGGATAGGAATTGTTGTAGCGATCTTGATCCCCTCATATTTCTTTCTAAATATGAATGACTAAGAATTGATTGCTCATAGTTTGTTGTAATTAGTGGCAACTCTAAATATTGAAGTTTCTAATTATTGTGTGTGCGTATTTCTCTAAATATTATGTAGATGTTAATGGATTTCCATTTCAAGTGATTTCATTACTGTTTTTGGACAAAGATTTATTATACGAGATATAGTAAGATTCTTTGAATATCCATTATCTTGTCGGATTTCTCCATCCTCCTCTTCTAACCCTTGATCATAAATAGTTTGAGTCCATAGCTCAATGGTAATCCATGAATCATAATGAACTTAATCATTCTTGCAACATTCACATTCTTTTGAGCTTCCTTACAAAATCCAAAGTATGCAAGCCTTAATAATATATTAGATTACGTTCAAGGACACCCAACTTAAATTGGAAAAGTACCAATCCTAAAATGGAGAAGCTTTGTTATTGATAGGGGCATCACTTATGGACTTATTTTTGGGGATTCTTGTGATATTTCTAGGGACATGAACATTCTAGGGGACACATCAAGGTTTTAACATGCCACAAAGACAAAATTTAGGAAACACAAGTGTGAAAACCTAGTGGGAAGAAAATACTTAGTCACTAAGAAAGTTTGGTTGCTTGCTTCATAACTTGAGCTCAATAAGAAAATAAGGATTTTACTTAGAAAAAGAGGGTGGCAACTATTTTTCCTAAATTACACATAGTAAAAACTTTTGCATGGCCATTGAGCATAAGTGAAAACATCCATCAAGAAAGGGTAGCTCTACAACAATGCTTAACAATGTTACAAAACAAATAAGACAAGATAGTGCTTTGTTGATTAGATTGAAACCACCATCTCAATTCACTAAGAAAAGAAATAAGATTAAATATTAAGAAATAGGTAGAAGACCCTCAAACAAAGGGAACCTGAAAAGGTTTTGTTTGTAGCCTTGTTTGGTAGAAGGGTAAGACTCTTGCTCAACAAAGTTGCTTGTGACCAAACTTCTAGCTAGTCACCAAGCAAGGGAGAAAGTGCTCCCATTGAGAAAAGAGGGAAGAATAAGGAAAATGTGCTCATGAATTGACATGACAATAGACGTGATGACAATAATATACCATGGTGGTTGAGTGGGCTCTTATTAGTGGAAACAAAGGGACACCAAATGAAGATAAAGGAGGAGGGAAAGAAATAAGAATGGTTTGGATCAAGTTTAATTTCACACTTACTCATTCAATTTCTAGAGCATACCTAAGAGTAAGAAGAGAAACAAGAAGGTTGAGTAGGGGAATAGAAGGATGTCATAATAGTTTTAGAGTCCAAACCATAACATTGTAAGCTCAACAAAATATCCCTTCATAGTCTAACTCTCTAAAAGTCACTAAAGATCCATAGGCACAACCCCTTTTGTTACTAGAGTTTTACCACACTAAATTTTGTCCTTGATAATGTATGCATTTTTTCATTTGTGTGTGTGATTGTTCTATCATGTTGAATTATTCATTGAATATTGGATTAATTGCAACAACAACACACTACATAGAATTTAACTAATTAATTTTCATTATAAGGTCTATTGTGACTTCCTAAGTATTGGGATACCTAAGCTTGATTATCGATTAAGCGACAATCTTTCTCCACCATTCCTATTGTAAGCTCTTATCATTGTTTCAAACAAACTATAATTTTAACTACTTGCGAAAGGGGATGTTACTAGTAGTACCATGTTTGTATTTAGGGTTGATTTCAAGGTTTTGATCACAATGATATTAGTTCTGTTAAGGCCATAGATTCAAATAGGTTTCATTTTTAAGCATGAAAAAAAGGGTGTGCTACTAGTACCACCAATTCTTGATCTGGGGTTGATTTAAAGGATCAGTTGGCAATAATTGGTGTTATGGCTAATATGATATAATATATAATATATATTATTATATATATATATAATATATATATATATAATATATATATAATATATATATATATATATATATTTGTTAAGAAGAACAATATTAATAGAAAGTTTTGTGCCACATTGGTCATATAATACAGAAATTGGTTTAAAAATACATCATGAAAAAATAGTAACAAAACTTGGAATTTACCTACTAATCATCCTTCAAGGATTTGGATACCATACTGTATAAGTTTGTAAAAATTCCTAATATCAAACAAAATTTGTAAACCATTAAACACTAGTACTAAATAAAGGCATGGTGAATATAAGCTTCCTCTTGGTTATCTATGTTGGCTTAAAGTTCTAATTTACAATTATCATTTCCACATCTTCCTATTATTGCTACACAGTCTCATCTTCCTTGACCTTCACCACTATAGACCCAAGTGGTAGTCTAACATTTGGAGTAGTTGAAGTAGGATTTCTAATCAGAGTCACAACATTTTGTTGAATACCAACACACTTAAAATGAAAATCATTTTCTCTATTTTGATTGTGTAAGGTTTCCAGAGTGAATACATAATCAATGTTTCTAGCTTTTTCTTGGGAATGCATCCTATTAGTAATAGGGAAAATCAAATACCTAGTATCAATGATGAAATATTCTTGCCTCATATTTCTGTGAGTATTAATGTTCTCACACAATGGACATATCCTAGAATGTTCGTAGTTCATTTGGAAGGCATTGCATAATATTTATAAAAACCCCTTACTATTTCCCACTACTAATAATCTATCATAATTAATTGCATGCCCCCTTTCCAAAATTCCCTTAAATAATTGAATACATAGAAAAGTATCATCAATTTGTTAGATTAAGCCACTAACCTTTAATTTTCCACATAGAGGGGGGAAGATACAATGGGCTTCAAGAGAAGCAAAGGAATTATAGTCCACTAAACCAAGAAACAACTCACACTAGAACTAATGAACTAAATGGGGCCAAGTGACCCAAAACCATGAAGTCTATAAATAGAATTGTGTGAACCACAATACTACAAAAGAAAAAAAAAACCTAGAAAAGAGAACCATAAGCCAATTCTAAGCCCCAATGTAGACAAGGATAAAAGAAAACAAGAATCATAGAGAAATAAACCACAAAAGTCCTCAAATTTTAGACCTAATCCAAATCTATTATCCTACATGTAATAAAACACAAACTCAAGTGCAATTGATGAATTTGCTTCCACATTAAATGTTTGGTGTGTGAGGGTACTACAAAGGTAACATGGTTAATTTTCCCTAGCTAATTAATGTTCCATTTGTCTCCAATACCACTCCAATTTATGAATTTGGTTTACAATTTAAGGTATGGGGGAGAATGAAACCCCTCTTTTTAGTTAAGCTCCCTTAATATTCAACACATTGAAACCAAGTGACTCCATTTCTTATTCTCTTAATAATTCCTATAATTTTTCCATCACTTGAAGGGAGGCTCCAAGTATCAATTTTGTTGATTTTTCAATTGCAGTAGATACAAACACTAATTTATGAAAAAACTGATAATTACTTCTAATGATGTAGATATTCTTTTAGCATTTCTAGTTTATCATTAAGAAATTACACTTCACAAATTCAACCATAAATGCACAAGGATACTAGAGATCACAATGCACGAAGATAACATAAGATTTACCTTGGGAAAACCCACTAGGGGGAATAATCCAACAACCTTTTCCTTAGAGAATTTCTTCAGTTCAATAAGAGATACACCTAATTCTACTAATTAAATATGATGGTCAAACTTACGAGCAATGTTATGGTCAAACTTGGTCAAACTGTCCTCATGTCAAGTCAATCTTCTACCCAACAAACTCGGCCTTGCCTGATCTTCCTAGGTCAAAATATGATCTCCCAAAATCTTCCCAGAAACTTGTCCTTCTTGCCTAGAAACTATTGCCGATAATTTCAAACTTTTTGCCTAGAATATGCCCAGATAGTCACACATGCAAAGTTACAGGAGGAGAGAGAAGAAACACATGCGAAGTCAAAGAGATTGAGAGAGATGCTTTAGACGATTTCTTCCTTCTTCATCCTTCTTATCCTTCTACTCCCTACTTGGATGTCTAGAAGATATATTCTCTTGTGTGTGATCAACTTATACTTGAAGGAGGAGGCCGAGTGCCTTATATATAGTGTTTTGGTTGGCTTGAATGGGTGCCTCTTCACTAGGGCCAACTTGACTTAAAGGAGAGATGACTTAACAAGAGAACGTCTCTTCTCTCTTGAAACTAACATTAAGAGAACGTCTTATATTAATAATTTCAAGGACTAAAACAAAACGACATATATATATATATATATGGGGCTGACTTGAATGGGTGTCTCTTCACTAGGGCTGACTTGACTTGAAGGAGGGTTGACTTGACAAGTGTGGAGCAAAAATTCAAAATTTTCTCTTCTGAAACTGACATGAAGAGCATGTCTTATATTAATAATTTCAAGGACTAAAATAAAATGACATGAAAAACATACACACACACACATATTTCAAGGGCTAAAATATTTATTATGGAGATTGATCATAGCTACAAAATTCAACATCGATAATTAATTCCAAATTCCTAATTACAAAAAGTTTTTGATATAATTTTTATCAATTAGCTTTAGTGCTTAAAACATAGTCACTACCTCCACTTGTTTGATGCTCTACCCAAACCTATTCAACAATATATTCTTAAGTGCCTCCAAGATAAGAAAATATTCCCCACACATATCATTTGCGCAAAATATTGTGTGTTTAACTTTTTTATTTTAATTTAAAGTAAAAATACCTCATAAATATAACCTCTAACCTCTAAAATAAAAAAAATATTCAAACCTTTTTAATCAAATAAATAATATTATAATAAGAAATAAGTTAGTTATAATAAATGGTTATTACATCATTTTATATAAATATTTTTGTTTGCAATAATTTGTTTGTTAACATATAATGAAGGTTCACTTTATATATTTCAAGTTAAATGGAGGTGATCACAATGGTTAGGGTTTGTGTAGGCTTTTAGGTCGTCACATACATCGTCAAGCTTTGCTTCAACTTTGTGGATTGTGATCGAGGTGTCTTTGGAATTTTCCGAAAAAACTTGGCATATTATAGTGGTGAGATCTTTGCAGGCTACCTTTTCTTTGAAATCGACATCAAGCTTCGGCTCTTACCTGGGGTTTTTGATGGCGAGGCATGCTACAAACTCCTTTTCCAATAGGATATCATAGATCCGGTGGCATCGCGTTAGATCTACACCCAATCACTGGTAAACACCTGCGATTTGGGTCCAAGGTTATATGCCTAATGTTGTGCACTTTCATTTATTATCAAAGCTCAGGTATTGATTCACTCTTGTCAGATGATAGTTGTGGGATCGAAAAGGCAGAATTTGAAACAGATCCGCCTCAGAACTACATCATGGGCCCACATTTATTCATGTCAAAGCCACGATCTTGGGGTTTTAGATTAGGAGCATGAGGAAGAGTTTTATTTTTTGTTGAAGTCCCTAAACAGAAAATCAATTCTTATAAGGGCACGACCAGTGGATCTAGTATCAGATCTGAAAAATAAGGTGTAGGAAAAATTGGGTATATTGACCAATATACATAACCTAATCTATGAGGGAAAAATATTACAAGATATTATCAGATTGAAAGAGTATGACATAAAACGTAATTCTATAATCATTTAAATTTGAAGTTGCAAGGTGGAGCCTGAGGAACGAGCATTCCACCTAGATCAACTTCTGTTGTTAAGGGTCCAAGTTCTTTTAAGGATACAATGAGAGAGAAAGCTACCAAACCAAACATACACACCCCAAATTTGATAATCCTATGTCCTTACTTAGTCGAGAAGATGGAGAAAGCACCAGATCTGTCAGTGAAATTGCCAGAAGTGAGTAGTCTTTTCACTGTTCTACAAGCCAAAGCTCTTATCTGCCAATTTAATGGTTTCCAACCAAAGTCTGAAGATCTACATCAATGGATCTACCTCAACTGGACTAAAAATTGTGATATTTACTTGTGTGCGAAGGGAATTTTTGTGGTTTGATTCGACAATAAGAAAGACCTAGAATATGTCATAAATGAAGGACCATGATTTTGGGGAAGGGTAGGTCTCTTGATAGATCCATGGTTTCCATCTTTTGATGCCACAACAATGGTGATTACGAAGATGTTGGTATGGGTAAGGTTACATAATCTCCCTCTTCCTTTTTGACACCACCAAGTTTTAGAAGACATTAGAAATTCATTGGGGAGATTTCTAAAGATGGATCGAGAAAGAATGGACAAATATATCTTTACTTTTTCTCGCATTTGCGTCGAGATTGACCTAAGTAAAGGCCTACCAGTTTGCATCCAATAGACTCATTAAGACTTCAAGTAGACACAATGGTTAGAATTTGAAAATACGACTTTTAGGTGTCGGATTTGCCATCAAAGAAGGCACCTATAAAACTCATGCCCCCAAGCTAAAAATAGGACAAAGAAAAGATCACAAAAGTTAAAGGGATGACAATTTCTAGATCTGCATTCTTCAGATGAAAAAGATGAAGAGATGGATGAGAGTCAACAAAAACCATAAGCATAGAATCGACAAGGCTCTCGAGTTGAGGAGGGAGAAGAGAAGCAGAAAGATCTTGCCAAACATGCCGAGAAACCCACTGATTTAGTGGTGATCCAAACTCCTAGAATTCAACATGAGGAAATCAACAAAAACCAAGGAGTAGTTGGAATAAAGCAAACACATGTTTTTGAGAATTCAAACCTAGATAAGGAAATGCCAACAAAATTAGAAAGAGAATAATTGACAATTATTATAATCACTCCAAATTCTGAGATTTGACACAAAGTTCAAAATAAAAAGAAGAAAAAGAAAAAGAAAGAGAAGTTATAAGTAGAACTTCGACATAAATCACATATAAAAAGACCTTTGTCGACGCGTTTGGAACCAACTAGTGTGGTTCATCGTCAGGAAAAGTTGAAGAAACAGATCCAGCTTCGCATGTTCAATACTCTGATTTTGACCTAGGGACCAGAGTCAAAAAGTCAATTAGATAATTTCAAGGAAGTTGGTTTATAATTAATATATATTATATATATATGAATATTTTAGATGGTGTTTACGTTATTATTTAATTAAAAAGGTATAGATTTAATATTTAAAACTGTAATTTTAAATAGGAATTAGTTAAAATGAAGACCTAACTTTTTTATATAAATCTTTAAATATATATAAAAGAAATTTAAAATGATAGTCAGTTAGAATATTTATATATTGGAAACAAGAAAGTAGATTAAAAATAAATAAAAATAAAAATAAATAAATGAATAAATAAATAAATACATACATAAATAAAATAAAAATAACAACAATAATAATAAAAATAAAAAATACATAAATAAATAATGAGTAAAATAAATAAATTTAAATTAAGAACGAAGTTGAGGTTAAAAAAATAAAAATAAATACGTAAATAAAATAAAATAAATAAAATACAATAAAATAATAATAATTAGTATAGTAAAAAAAAAAAAAAATAAGTAAATTAAAAATAAAATAAAATAAACAAAAGATTAAAATAAAATAAATAAAAAAAAAATGAATATATATATATATATATATATATATATATATATATATATATAGATTAGTTACGATTATAAGTACTACTATCTATCAAATAAAAAGAAGGAGCGACCCAAAATAAGGAGAAAGACCGAAAAAATCCAGAGCAAGAAGGATAAACCCTAGATAAAAAAAAAGGCTCCAGGGGAACAACGAAAGCGAGAAAGATGAAAGGGGGGTAGCGGGGGGGAGGGGGAGAGAGAAGAAGGATTATGACGAAAGGGCAGGGATCCAACATCTACTAATCTTCCAGCCGTCATTTCTATTGAGATTGTTAGGCCTTCTTTTAATCTCAATAGCTTCCCCGAATTTACGATGGTGGAACTGAGCAACTTTGGCAACAACCTTGGCCTCCTTTATACACACTTGATGCTTGGTCTTTTCCACATGTTCTGCTAACGCTGAAGACTTGGTTCTCCCGTGTCTTAGGTCAGCTGCATGTTCGCTGATCCTCTGATGGATGGAGCGCCCTGTTTCCCAGATATAGGGGGTCCCACAAGAACAAGGGATCAAGTAGACACCCTTCATGTCCTTAGAGTTAATGGGATCTTTCACCGATCGGAGGGATTTACGAATGGTGTTGAGGGGCCTAAATGTTGAGGGAATATCATACCTCTTAAGGATCTGAGCAATCTTGTCCGTGATTCCTTGGATATAGGGAAGATGGACACTTAATGTTGATGGAATATCATACCTCTTAAGGATCTGAGCAATCTTGTCCGTGGTTCCTTGGACATAGGGAAGATGGACACCGACTAGGTGTCCATCTTCCCTATGTCCAAAGAACCACGAACAAGATTGATCAGATTCTTAAGAGGTATGATATTCCCTCAACATTTAGGCCCCTCAACACCATTTGTAATTCCCTCCGATCGGTGAAAGATCCCATTAACCCTAAGGACATGAAGGGTGTCTACTTGATCCCTTGTTCTTGTGGGACCCCCTATATCGGGGAAACAAGGCACTCCATCCATCAGAGGATCAGCAAACATGCAGCTGACCTAAGACACAGGAGAACCAAGTCTTCAGCGTTAGCAGAACATGTGGAAAAGACCAAGCATCAGGTGTGTATAGAGGAGGCCAAGGTTGTTGCCAAAATTGCTCAGTTCCACCTTCGTAAATTCAGGGAAGCTATTGAGATCGAAAAAAGGCCTAACAATCTCAATAGAGATGACAACTGGAAGATCAATAGATGTTGGATCCCTGCCCTTTCATCATAATCCTTCTTCTCTTCACTCCCCCCTCCCCCCTCCCCCTTGCCGCCCCCCCTTTTCATCTTTCTCGCTTTCGTTGTTCCCCCTGAGCCTTTTTTTTCCTTCTAAGGTTTACCCCTTCTTGCTCTGGATTGTTTCGGTCTTTCTCCTTATTTTGGGTCGCTCCTTCTTTTTAATTTGATAGATATTAATACTTATAAATCGTAACTAATATATATATATATAATTTATTTATTTATCAATTTTTTTTTAAATTTTTTTTTTTTTAATCTTTGCTTATTTTATTTTATTTTTTTATTTTTTTTTAACCTCAACTTTGTTCTTAAATTAAATTTTATTATTTTACTCCTATATTAATTTATGTAATTTATTTTTTATTTTTTAAATCTACTTTATTCGTTCCAATAATATATAATATTCTAACTGACTATTATTTTAAATTTCTTTATATATTTAAAGATTTATATAAAAAAGTTAGGTCTTCAATTTAACTAATTCCTATTTAAAATTACAGTTTTTAATATTAAATTATACCTTTTTAATTAAATAATAACGTAAACACCATCTAAAATTCTTTCATAATTTTATTTTATTTTTTATATTAACCAACTTCCTTGAAATTATTTAATTGACTTTTTGACTCTAGTTCCTAGGTCAAAATTAGCCTTTGGTCAAGATAGTTGTTGGACGCTTTGCTCAGACTATTTAACATGTGAAGCTGGATCTGTTTCTTCAACTTGTTTTAACGATGAACCACACTAGTTGGTTCGAAATGCGTCGACAAAGGTCTTTCTATATGTGATTTATACCGAAATTCTACTTATAACTATTATGGATCACAAAAACCTCAATTCAATAAGAAAAAAAAATTATTAGTATATATATATATATATTATATATATATTTTTTTTCTCATATTTTACAATAAAAAAATTGATGGATAGACTAACCTAAAAACTAAATTAAATGAAAAATTATATATGAAGCAAGTGGAGAAGATAGGTTTCTTTTTGCAATACACCAAAAAATTTATAATATATTTCTAACATATATGTTGAATCCAAAACCACTCTCCCTTATCATATTCCTCTTACCTTTACAACAATTTAGCCGTTAAACACTCCTATTGCTTGTACCTCATTGTTGTTCGTGTCCTCAAAGTCCCAGCGTAACCCATTTTCTTTTTCCTTCAAAATAAAAAAACAACCCACCACACGTGTGTTGTCCACATATTAGAATGCATTAAACCCCTAGCTCCTTGTAGAGATTAAAGTCTGAAATAAACTCATTATTTTCATCTCCTGGTATCTTAAAAGCATTTGTAATATTTGTTGAGCCCAAGAACAAGTTTTTGTGTAGTGTCTTTTATCTTATAAGTGGTTTGCCTCTTGGTACGAGGCTAATACCGTGTATTATTTTGCCTAAATGTCTTTTGCACGAAAATAATCTATTTTTTGATATTATGTGTATGGAGTTTGAGATTCTGGCTTTAGTTTTTTTTGGGTGGTCTTGACTGCTCAGCTCTAAATTGAATTATGTTTTTTTAATATATATAACTCTAAAATTATTACATATATCTTAAAAATTACTAATTCTTAATAAAAATATACTTATGCTAAGTTTCTATAAGAATTAAACGTAAAATTATCCGTGACATAACAACTCATCAAAGCTCAAGGTTTTTATTCTTTTATTCTTTTAAAGTTTTGGGAGAAAAATATTATCTTGTTTAAATTAAACGTAAAGAAGTGCTTTTGCTTATTTGATAAAAAATGAAATAACAAACGTAAAGAAGTGCTTTTGCTTATTTGATAAAAAATGAAATAAAGCTATGTATAATCTTAAACAGTATGGCATGATGTCTCATAATTTGTTTGAATCTTGTTGCTCAACTCTATAAGGTAAATTGGAGAGGGTGTTTTTGTGTCAACTCTCGGATTACTAGGAGCCGAGCGAGTGCACATGACACTGAAGAAGCGAGCCATGAGTTGCGGCTCTAGCAGGCATGCCCACTTTGAAGAGTCCCATCAGTTAGGAGAGGCCTTCCCACAAAGTTAAATGAGATGAAGAAAGCCCTACGATAATTGGCCCCGAATTCTGTAGGCTAGAAAGAAGTTTTAATGGTTTCCCTTATACAATTAGGAGTGGAGAATTCTCAAGAGCCTACTTAAGGAATTAGGAGTGGAGAATTCTCAAGAGCCTACTTAAGGAATGATGGATGGGATCTCACCAAACCTTGACCTCTACCCAATTATAAATACACACCGATACAATCCACCATCGAACGGGAAGCATTTTCCATCGGTTGTTCAATTTATACTTATTAACGATGAGATGAAGAGATTATTTGTGAGAAAAAGATGTTTACACTGCATTATCATGTCCCACATGTAAAGGGGGAACAAAATGAGCCTTGAGGGTGAATATATGTTTGGGGAGGAAACAAAGCTGTATCATCTTTGCGCTTGGGGCAATGACGCAGCTAGTGAGGTAAAAGCGAGGCGCGTCAATTGCTTGTTGAAAACTATTTCCAACCCCCCTCGTCGGCCTGGGCTACGCATTGGCCTTCGAGAATTTTTGTAGGGCTCGCCTTTGGTTCGGGCCCCAACTATTCTAAAATATAAATTGCGAATCTTGATTTAAAGTGAATCATGATAGATTTCACAGGCAATCTTCTCTTTAGATTTCAATTGATGTCATGGTAACAACACATCAGAGATATTTTTCCGTGAAGATCTTTCTTAAAACGTCTTCTCTTTAGATTTCAATTGAGGTCATGGCAACATCAGAACAGATGCTTTAAATGCATTCACTACGCGTATATGCTAGACAAATGCATTTACTATTAAGTAGCCTTTTATCCTTTGGAATAATGAATGTTTCTCTCTGTTTTTCGAGTTGATTGATGATTAGTTTCATACCACGTTCACTCATGGCCATTGGATGTACCCTCTTGCCATATTCATAGGGAGATCTTTGATTCATCAAGTTTGGATTTTATTGTGCTGATGTCCTCCATTGACTTTATCTCTTAATCTATACATGCTATAGTTGTGTTTTCTTAAATTCCTGTAAACTAGACTTACTGTTTTCTTAAATTCCTGTAAACTAGACTTATTATCTCACGGACGCAATCAAAGATCCAATGACTAAACTTTAGTTGTCTTTTCTTTATGGATCGTATCTTAATAAAATATAGCCAGGATAGGAGCTGAGTTGATGAAAACTTTAGTTGTCTTTTCTTTATGGATCGTATCTTAGTAAAATATAACCAGGATAGGAGTTGATGAAAATGTAACTAGGATAGGAAGCAGTTGTGTTTTCTTAAATGTCTGTAAATTAGACTTATTATCTCAGGGATACAATCAAAGATTCCATTGACTAAACTTTATTATCTCAGGGATACAATCAAAGATTCCATTGACTAAACTTTAGTTGTCTTTTCTCTATGGATCGTATCTTAATAAAATATAACCAAGATAGGAGTTGATGAAAATGTAACCAGGATAGGAGTTGTAGTGATCTTGATGATCCCTCATATTTCTTCGTAAATAAGTGATGAACTGATTTCTCATACTTTATTGTAATTAAGTTGTTTTAAATATCAAAGTTTTTAGTTATTATGCTTTTCTAAATTTTGTGGTGAAATTTAATAGTAATCCACAACTTAATGGTAATCCACAAATCATAATGAACTTAATCAATTTTATAACAATCACATTCCTTCTGGCTACCTTACAAAATCCAAAGTATGTAAGCCTTGACAATAAATTAGATTAGATGACATTTAGGGACACCCAACTTAGATTGGAAAAGTAACCATCTTAAAGTGAGAGGAAAGAAGCTTTGTTATTGATCTGTAAAAAAAAATTAAAAAAAAAATGAATAAAAAATAATAATTAATTAATAACTAATTCATTAATTAATAAATTGTTTATTTTAAATATTTATTTGAATTCTATAACATTCCATTTTATTTTATATTATTTATCATTTTTACTGATAAAAATTTACAGTTGTATCTCTGATATAAATATTTGATTGGTTGATCTTGCTCTCCAATTTTGTCTTGATGATGAACTTAGGGGTTCGAAATGCGTTGACCCTAAGATATCTATGTGATTTCTCCGGAAGAGCTTTGTTTAAATCATGAATCACAGAAGTCTCCAATCTGAGATATGGGCATCATCTATGGACTTATTTTTAGGGATTCTTGTAATATTGCTAGCAACATGAACATTCCATGTGACAGATCTAGGTTCTAACATGCCACAAAGGCAAAAGTTAGAAAACACAAGTGTGAAAACCCAATGGGAAGAAAATACTTGGTCGCTAAGAAAGGTTGGTTGCTTCTCTCATAGCTTGAGCTCAATAAGAAAGAAGGATTTTGCTTGGAAAAAGAGGGTGTAAACTAATTGCCTAGATTACACATAGTAAAGACTTTTACATTGCCATTGAGCACAAGTGAAACCATCCATCAAGAAAGGGTAGCTCCACAACAATGCTTAACAATGTTACATGACAAATAAGGCAAGATAGTGCTTTGTGGATTAGTTTGAAACCACCATCTCAAGTCACTAAGCAAAGAAACAAGATTAAATATCAATCAATAGGGAGAAGATCCACAAGTAAAGGAAGTTGACATGGCTTTCTCTGTAACCTTGCTTGGTATAAGGGTAAGAGTCTTGCTCAACAAAGTGGCTCATGACCAAACTCCCTAGTCACCCAGCAAGGAGAAAGTTATTCCAATAAGAAAAGAGGGAAAAATTAAAAAATTTGGTCATGAACTGACATGACACTAGACAAGAAGTTGAAGTGATGGCAATAATTTACCAAGGTAGCTAAGTGGGCTCTTGTTAAAGGAAATAAAGGGACACCAAATGAAGATAAAGGAGGATGGAAAGAAATAAGAATAGTTTGGATCTAGTTGAATTTCACATGAATTTCTAGTTCAATTTCTAGAGCATAACTAAGAGTAATAAGATAAATAAGAAGGATGAGTAAGGGAATAGAAGGATGTTGCAGTAGTTTCAGAGTCCAAACCATAGCATTGTAAGCTCAACACAAGATCCCTTCATAGTTTAGCTCTCTAAAGGTCAATAAAGATCCAAAGGCACAACCCTTTTCCTTACTTTTTACCCACACTAAATTTTGTCCATGATAATGTATGTATTTTTTTCATTTGTGTGTGATTGTTCTATCATGTTGATTTATTCATTGAATATCATATTAATTGCAGCAACAACACTTACATAGGAGTTAACTAAGTAATTTTCATTATAATATCTATTGTGACTTCCTAAGCATTACGATACCTAAACTTGATCCATCTTAACTATGGATCTATTAAGTGTCTAGAGAGATCAAATCTCTCAAGGTGCAAACCTTTTCTGAAGTTTTGCACTTAAAAAAGAGGTTTGTACCGTGAGAGGTTTGATCCCTCTAGGTGCTTGATAGATTTGGAGTTAAGATGGATCCAATCTGGTTCTATCACATCTATAATTTATAAGAGGAAGGTTTTTAGTGATAATATTTTTTTGTTCATATAAATAGTAATAGAAATTATAAATGTCCATGGGGTCTTGGATAGATGGTGATCGAGTGCTATGTTAAGGTATTCTTTGATGTGAAGTCACTGGTTCAATTCCCCACCTTATCGGGATGATATATTGGACATGGGATGATATATTGGAACATGATGAAGATGTAGTCATGCCAAGCTTAAAATAAATTAAATTTCTAATAAATAATTATAAATAAAATAAAAAAATTTAATTAATAATAAATCTATAAAAATAATATATTGTTGTTATAACTAATGATATAAATTATAAATAGAAAAATGCAATTAATAATAAACTTGAAAAATAGTATAATATGAAAATAAATTAAATTTCTAATAAATGAAACATTTTTAAAGTCTAAGATGAAGTTAAATTTGGTTTTGTATATTTAAAGTTCCACATGTTTCAAAACTATTTTTTTTTAAATTATTATGATTCTATTCCAAGAGAAAACATGAATACATGAATTCATATACAACTCTTCTTGGTGTGAAATTTATATTAACACATGCCCAAAAGCTTTAGGTTGCAAACAAAAAACCCCATGGAAACCCTATTACATAGATCTAAGAGACCCTAGAGCAAAATGCTCATCCCAACATAGAAATCCCTATACCAACTACAAATCCTGCAATCCTGTAATTAATTTCCCGACCCAGACTTAGGTTTTTCCTTCTTCCCTTTTCTTTGTGGAACATTGAACCAAACCTCCATATCAACCCACCCTGCTTAGGAAGACTTAGGTTTTTCCTTCTTCTCTTTTCTTTGTGGAACATTGAACCAAACCTCCATATCAACCCACCCTGCTTAGGAAGAATTAGTGGTTGCATTGCGTTTATACAATTCCAATGCCATGGAATAATCCTTGTTTGTCATTTCCTTGTCACTATTAGAAAGTTCTGATTCATGAGATCGTTTATATTCGCTTATTGTAGCCACAACCATGGTTAAATGATTATCCTGCTTTGTCCTTGGCTGGTTTACCCTTGTTGTGGAATGAAACAATGCCCTTGGTGGTGATGTTAGTGCCAAATATTTCAAAACCTTACTTCTAAAGGTTTCCCCCTATTTTAAAATGAGTGAAATACTAAAAACATTGTTTCTGTGAACATTTATTTTATTACAAGAGAAAAATAATAAGGTGGGGAATTGAACTAGTGACTTAACATCTAAGAGTGACTTAACAAAGCACTCAATCACTATCTATCCATGATCCCATGAATTAATTTGTTTAAATAATTCATTTTTATTTAAAAAAATTAAACATTTTCAAAATAAATAATAAATTATTTTTAATAAATTTTTAATATTAATTTAATAAATATAAATAATAATTTATCTCACATAGTTTATTAATATTGTTTTTATAAATATAACACCCAACGAATCACAAAGCTTTATTTTTGTAGTTCTAACTAATAAAAAATTTACACACAACCTTCTCTTCTTCATCCTTCAAACTCGTAACTAGCAGACTATGTCCTTCGAGTTCTTTCCTTGAGAGACTTACAGACCACATCGGTCGAGTTCGTAACAAGGCTTACAGGAATTATGAGCTCGTCATCTGAAACACAAAACTCCGAGCAGATAAAATAGATCATCCCTGAGCCCTAAGATAAAAATCAGACTTGAATTGAAAAAGAAGGAGTTGCAGCTCTCAGGTGAGTATTGCACTTGGAGGCTGCACTCAAACAAAGAGAACTCTCTCCGTACACTCTGCTCTCCATCAAATGAGTAATTACATCATTAAGTACATTACTAGAGATAAGGAAGTTGCAACTAAACTCCTAAACTCTAGGAACAAATCCTAAACTAAGGAGATACGTTACAACCTGTGTAACCATTTCTCCATTAATACAAAATAATATTAATTATTTTCAACTCCCCCCCTTAATGGAGAAAGGATTATCCTGAACTCCTAACATCCATCTAAACAATTCAAACTTTACACACCCAAGAGGCCTAGTAAAAATATCAGCCATGTTATCACAAGTTTTACAATATTCAACACATATCTCTTTTGATTGTTGTTTCTCTCGAACAAAATGAAATTGAGTATCGATATGCTTGGTATTTTTATGAAAGACTGGATTGTATGCAAGCTTGATGGTACTCTGGTTGTCAGTTTTGATAATCGCTGATTCTTTCTGCTGTAATGGTGTTGCTGCTGATCTGCACTGCTCCATTCTGAACCTTTCCAGTAAGCTTCTGGCATACTTCCCTTGAGTAACAAAAGTTTGTCCAGTGTCTTCCCATACCTCCAATCCCAAGCAATAATGAAGGTTTCCGAGATCTTTCATCTCAAACACTTGTGACATCTGTTGTTTGATTTCTTTGATCAGATTGTTAGCATTCCCTGTTATGATCATATCATCTACATACAAAGAAATCAAAATAATTTGCCTCGGTTTATTAAACTTGGTATACATATTTGGATCATTCAAGCTCCTATGAAAGCCATGCTGTACAAAAAATGAGTCAATTTTCTCATACCACGACCTGGGTGCCTGTTTTAAACCATAAAGTGCCTTTTTCAATTTACACACAAGATGTTCCTGCCCCTTTTTCACAAAACCTTCAGGTTGTACTAAATAAATTTCTTCCTTCAAGTCACCATTCAGAAATGCAGTCTTAACATCTAGCTGGTGTAGCTGCCATTTGTGTTTTGTTGCTAAAGAAATTAGCATTCTAATGGTATTTAATTTGGCTACAAGGGCGAAGGTGTCATCCAAATCTATTCCCTCTTACTGTGAGTAACCCTTTGCTACCAGTCTAGCTTTAAGTTTCTCTATACTCCCATCTGCATTTATTTTTGGTTTATACAACCATTTGCATCCTATGGGGTTTTTACTTTCAGGCAATTCAACCAAATCCCAAGTATGGTTTCTGTTTATTGATTCTATTTCCTCATACATTGCAGCCCTCCATGCATCAGATTTAATTGCTTCCTCATAATTTGCAGGTTCTACAATGTTTAAAATCTTTGACATTAATGCATAGTCTTTCAATTTAGAAGGTAATCGAGTCTTCCTACCTGGTCTCCTTGGTAGGGGATTTACCTCAAATCTACCTATTTCAGCCTTTTCTGGGCTTGCATCATTTATTACATTACCTGTTCCTTCTTCTTCTTGTTTCTGCTCCTGCTCTTCATCTTCCTCACTGTTTTCTTCTATTAGCAATGGAATGTGCCAATCACTGTTAGAGTCATCCTTTCCTTCTTCAATCTGTTCTAGTTCTAACATTGTAAATTCCCCAGGATTCCCAAGATTGAAAGGACCAACATGTTCGCCCTCCATAAGTCGCATAAGGCCTTCAACCAAATCAGAAACGAACTGGAAACTCTGTGTTTGTTTCCGATTTCCATAGACTGTCAAAGGCTCCTTGCGCAAAGCCTGAGCAACAAAATTACTTACAACCCGACCATCATCAAGGCACATTCGCAGACTGTATGTATTGAAAATTCGAGCAATCCGAACCTCAACATTTGCTCTTCTGTGATAATCCATAGTTAGAGTTTCGGCTGTTCTCTTACCCTCATCATAGCAATTGCGGACTCCGATGGGATTAACATTGCCCCAATAAGCTTCAGTTTGAGGATGTTCAAGAGGATCTCCATAAACCTCACTAGTACTTGTAAGCAAAAAACGTGCCCCAACACGCTTGGCAAGTCTGAGTATGTTCAAGGTTCCCACATCATTAGTTTTGATAGTTTTCATAGGATTATGTTTGTAATGCACATGGGAAGTGGGGCAAGCCAAATGGTAGATCTGATCAACCTCCAACAATAAGGGTTCCACATCATCATGCCTTATCCGTTCAAACCTCGGATTGCCAAAATGATGCAAAACATTCTCCTTCCTTCCTGTGAAGAAATTGTCAACAACAATAACACTGTTGCCTCTTGCCATGAGCCTGTCAAGTAGATGATTGCCAACAAAGCCAGCTCCACCCATCACGACAACTCGCAGGGACTTTCTCTTCAAACCTAGGGGCACTTTAGCCCCCGAATTCACCATCGAACCCGAATGATACTGAGCAAACCGAGAAATAGGAGTCTCATAAACAACCTGATGAGGTTTGTCAGGCACAAACCTTTCATTTTCATTAACATTAGAAGCCAAAAAACCAGGCTGAAGGATAAAGAAAGTCGATGCGATGGCGATTCCTATCAAAATAAACAGCAGCCGCTGCTCCCTGAGCAAATAATCTACTGGCCTAATAATAGACCACGACTTTTCTGGCTTAAGAGAGTACTCATCACTGTTATTCATATTGGACTTTTAAAATTTCTGATCCTCTGATGAATAAGTCTTCAATGAGCCACCACCGGGCAAGTCCGATCTGCTGCCACCAAACAGATCAAGAACTCCAATGCGCCACCACCGGGCAAATCCGATCTGCTACCACCGAACAGATCAGGAACTCCAATGCGCCACCACTAGGCAAATCCGATCTGCTGCCACCGAACAGATCAGGAACTCCAATGCGCCAGCACCGGGCAAATTCGATCTTCTGCCACCGAACAGATCAGGAACTCTAATGCGCCACCACCGGGCAAATTCGATCTGCTACCACCGAACAGATCAGGAACTCCAATGCGCCACCACCGGGCAAATCCGATCTGCTGCCACCGAATAGATCAGGAACTCCAATGCGCCACCACCAGGAAAATCTGATCTGCTGCCACCGAATAGATCAGGAACTCCAATGCGCCACCACCGGGTAAATCTGATCTGCTACCACCGAACAGATTAGGAACTTTCAAAGTGCCACCATCGTGCAAGGCCGATCTGCAAAAAATTGTAGATTTTCCAAAGAGAAAGAGGTTGGCGCTTCTCGACGGCGAAAGATCTGCGCCAAAAACAAAATCGACTCGTCTTACGAAATTGGTGCGATTAATGCTTACTTTTACGTGCCAATAGCAATTTCTGGCGCGCTGGCGTGACTATCACTCTCAAAACTGTGCCAAATGGCGCAACTGTTTCTTAATAAACAGCGCCAACCCTTCGTTCTGCTTAAAAATGGCACCACTGTTCACGACTAAACCGCGCCAACCCTTTCTTGCGCTCAGAGATGATCAGTGATCTCAGACCTTTCTTTAGGTGTTACTGCAATCCACCTGATTCTACGAATGCTTCTGTACACTCCTACCGCTACTACAGTTCTGTAATCAATAATGCATCCTAAAAAAAAATATTAAGGATGTCCCTACTCTGTGCTCTGATACCAAAATAAAAATCAGACTTTAATTGAAAAAGAAGGAGTTGCAGCTTTCAGGGGAGTACTGCACTTGGAGATTGTACTCAAACAAAGAGAACTCTCTCCGTACACTCTGTCCTCCATCAAATGAGTAATTACATCATTAAGTTTATTACTAAAGATAAGGAAGTTGCAACTAAACTCCTAAACTTTAGGAACAAATCCTAAACTAAAGAGATACATTACAACCTCTATAACCATTTCTCCATTAATACAGAATAATATTAATTATTTTCAACTTCCTAAGCCAAAGCTTCACCTTTATGGTGCCCACAGTCTAAATAGGTTGTTTTTTTTGTAAATCTAATTTCAAGATTTTGGGTGCCCCAACCATTTTTGATGGTGCTGAATTTATTTCCACTTTCAAAGACATGATCTAGACCTTGCCTCTGCAAAATTTGTTGAATTTTTTTTTCCTTAGATTCTGGCCGGAAGTGGTTGGGGCCATTCCTCCCCTCGGTAGACTTGTCGTCCTGGACCAAAGGAAATATCAGGCGACGCCGAAATATTCCCAGAATTTGAGAGATAAGAAGCGAAAGGAGCCATGTCAATCCCTTCATCCACGCTCTTCATGACTTCATTTATGACCTTCTCACTCGGGGCACATTCCTCTTCTTCTTGTGATAGGGTTTTGTCAACAATTGCCCCAAAGAATAGAGTGATAAGCTCTTCAAGCTTCACGATGCCAAGGCCATCTGACAGCACTTCCAACAAATCCCAACAAATCGCTACCTAATTCCAGAACCTTCAAATTGCAGAACTTGTAAATTTATGTGTGACCTGTGAGGCACTTCTTTCACTTGGTTACAATCTGAATGATATAAGATTTTAACTGTGGTAATGTTTCCAAAGGAATCAGGCAACGACATTAGTCTTGAGAAGTCTTTGAGAACTAAGTATTTCAAAGACCGCAGATAACAAAATTCCTCGAGCAATCTTGCTACTGTGGATGTTTTGTTCCTCCATATGGCAATCCTTTCGAGGTGCTTCAACCATCCTATAGACTTTGGAAGATCTAAAAGGGGAGCCCGCCTATTTAATTCTCGCAGTTGGAGCAACACAACCTGCAATGTTGACGTTTCAACATAGGAGATGATCTATGACTGTGGTCTACAAAATGAAACTATTTGAAAGTAATAAGCCCACAAATATATTTTCCTAATTGAGATTGATGTGACGGCAGTATGTTTAATCCGCTCGCCACCACTTCTAAAACCCGTAGATTCTCCATGGGAAGCGAGGAACATCATACCAACGGAGCCATATCAGATTGGGTGATTTCACCCTCCTCAATATGTCATCTAATTGACGTCCTTTGGCTGCAACAAGTCTCACAATTTTAAGCCTCATTTCTAAGCTTTTGGACGAGGATAAGTGCCTCATTGCTAAGTTGGCCCTGTTGAAGTATAAAAAGGGCACTTATTCGACATTCTCGGACATTCTGGAAGATATCATAGGGATACCTAACCATTTTGATTCCACAAACTTTAGTTATCACCTGTTCATTGTTTAGAAAGACAAAGCAAATAGATCTATATTTCTCTTTCAAAATACAAGCTATAAAGATCAAAATTGAATTGAATGAAAGACAAATATTTGAAAGGTTGAGATACTTACGATCGGTCCAACAAATCATCAATGATGTTGATCACCCAATCCCAAAGACGAAGGGGCTTCGATCCTTTCTCAACAATCTTTCTTCTCATGCCCCTAATGTGAACATGTATTTTTATTTTATTATTTTCATCCAACTCTGACAAACACTTGTCTCGTAGATTTCGAATTCCCACCTCGCCCCATATTCTTATTACCTTATCTTCATCTTCTCTGAGAAAAAAACAAGCAATATCTAAGAATATTTCCTTTACCATTTTACTGAGAGACATATAACTAATTTTTATTCTATCATATATCTAGGGTAGCACGTTCTTAAGTTTATCCAATATCTCTGGCCTGTAAATTTCATTTTCTCCAAAAACCAACTCCCCAAATACTTTTAAGGATAATGGCAATCCACCGCACCGCTTTACGAAGGGATATCTACCAGATCTGCAAAATCTGGTGCAGGATCTGGCTGATGGAAGGCATAACAGAAAAAGAGCTCTTTGGAGTAGATGTATCCAACTATTTCAAAACTTTCTTGATTGGAAAAAATGATTCCAATTGATCTACATCATCTATAACTATAAGAACACGACAAGATGAGAGATACCTTTTCAGTATTCCTATGCCTGCATCACGACTCTCAATTTTGATATTTTTACTTGTTAGGTTCAGCAGGAGCTTATTCTGCAAATGTGCTAGACATAGTACATGTATTTTCTCCCACATCAAATACAAAAGAGGAACTCTTATAATCTGAACTTCTGAGGTTAAAGAATTGTTTGGCTATGGTGGTTTTCCCAACTCCACCGCTCCGTTTCTCCGCCATGGAAGCGTTTCGCCTCCAGCACGCCGGTGGAGAACAACAGAGCTTCCACCTCTCTGTTGCGTTTGTTGAGCATCTGAGGCATGATACAAAGAAGGCCTCGATATTCGAACAGGGAACGTAGAAGTGGCACACGAACTATAAGGGGATGGTAACTCTACTTTAGCGAAGAATTGCTCTCACTGCTATAGAAGCGGATATGGATAACTGAGTGGATACGATAGGAGTTGATTAAAGGATTTACCTATATAGATCTATGTATAACATCGCATTTCAAGTTACATGCAAAAGTTCTGTTTGAGCTGGGCGAAAGTTCAACAGTCTGGCATGGGAACGGGCCTACGAAATTGCAGAGGGCAAGTATGGCTCCTCTGGTTTGCAATTTCCGGCATTTAAATGTTGAGGAAAGCTGGATTTGAGGCACACAGTGCAAACTTTCCTGTCAATCGGATCAAAAATGCGCGCAGGGCATTTTGCATAGAATAATTCGAATACTAATGATCCAAACCAAGGCCCACCTCAACATGTGGGGGCCGTAAGATATGGAAGGCCGATTCATTGAACGCCAATTTGTCGACGCAGGATATTTAATTTGTAAATGATAATGAATGGTTGGTTTGTATATCTTGAGTTTGGACACTTGTCATCACGATTTCGAAGGCTTGATGGATGGATGACCACCACGACTTATATATTTGATAAATATAATGAATTGTCGACATTTATATCTCAAGTCTCGACTATGTCACTCGTCATCACGATTTCGGAGGTTCGGTGGATGGATGATTGCAGTAGCGTAGGGTACGTCACGATTTCGGCGGTTCAGTGGATGGATGATTGCAGTAGTGTAGGGTAACTCCGAGTCAAGGATAACAATGATGGGTTAATGGATAACGATAATGTGTTAATTCTGAGGGCCATCTCTAGCGCGTGTATGATGTTTCAATACATGGATTGAAGTCATGTGTAATGGTTATAACTACAGTAGGAAAAAGTTCATGTTATAATCTATCATAGTACAACTTATTCATTGATTTCTTTCTAATAAAATTTGAACTTCAGTGATAGACTATAGGTTGACGACGTTTATTTTCTACTGCACACCTAAAAGAACCATGTTGAAAGCACGTGTAAAAGAAATGCTTTGATGATGGAAGCTCGAAGCGCATTCCATGATGAGGAATTTTGGCAGTAAGATGGAGTACATTCACTGTGCATGCAATTTTAATCAGCTTATCTTATGAGTTACAAGCTTATTGTATCATTTTTCTCCCCAAAATATTGTATCTAATTAATTTTATAGTGTCATTCCTAGGCGGGAAGAGTGATACGTTATTGACGTATAAATTAATGTTTTTCCTATTTGTGGTTCTATGCGTACTGATAATAGCGTTCCTTGTATAGAGAACCATTAATTTTCTGATACTTCTTATTGTTGGATTGTATAGTTAGTTTTTATAATATAATTTTTAATTATGATCACACAAGATAAATAGAGTTTTATTAGAAAAATTAATAAGAAATGTTATCTGGTGCAAATCAGTTACGTTGTAACAATTTACTTAATTATGTGGAGAGTTTATATATCTTAATATCACTGTGTTGCATGTAGTTAGTACTTATGATAATTCTGAGTCTATTACTACTTCAGAGTAAGCAAGAGCATGTGGACTTATCTATATTTTTTGATTATTTGAGCATTTTCGATATTCATCATTCAAAGCTTGACAAAAAACTCGAACAAAAGAAAATGACACATCTCCTTAGCGATATCATATACATGTATACCATGATTTATGGGAAGGATTATTGTCAGTTATTTGTAAATATTCTTATGAAAAGATTCTGCGGTTTTTTTTTTGTGTATTCTTGTGTTATTTGTTCATGCTACATTAAAAATTGGTGGTTAACTGCAATTAACCTCTAAGAATAGAAGATGTGGGGTGCTTTGCATAAGAATATGGCTTGACAATTTATTTTTCTTCATTGGTATAATTGTCACCCTTTGACTTATTGGCTATTAAAGGGACTTGGTTTCTTTCCTCTTTGTATGGATAGTTGGTGATGTGTGATAATGTTCTAGACTGCCATTAATTAATCATTCTAGCTTGGGATGCATCATCTTTGTGTTGCGAATTCTATTGAGGAGATGATAACATGAATTGACATCTCTTGTTAAAAATATAAACTACATGCTAGTGTGGTAATTCATGGTTTGTTTTGTTTGGTTAAACTTTATTAGTTTCTAATATAGTGTTGGATTGATGTTCAAAGACATGGTCAAGTTTTGGAGAGGTTGGTGCCTATGGCATTCACACCTTTAAGAAATTTATCTACTGCTGCTAAAGAGGGAAATCAAATGTATGAAAAAAACATTACAAGCTCTTTAGTCTTTTTTATTATATTTCATTGTCCAGATATTTGGCTTGCGTATTGCCTTCCACATTCCCCATGTTAGCCTCCTGCTCATAGCAGGTATTCATCTTTCATGATCGACATGTTTACAGGCCAAATATGTCATACTTTGCATGCCACAATGTTCCATATTTGCTACTGAGGCAAGGAGGGCACAAACCTTGTCTGCAAGCATTTGGGGCTGACCAGTGTGATGACCGAGACCCAGACGAGAGGAAGTACAAGAGTTCATTCTTCAATTTGTGGTACTTTGGAATGTCCAGTGGTTTGGTTGTGTCTATATCTGTGCTCATGTACATTCAAGAAGAATGTTGGATGGGGTTTGGGGTTTTGTATCCCAACCTTGGCAATGGCAATAACACTCTCCGTTTTCATGCGTGGGACAAGAATGTACCGACATAAACCGGGCCTAGTGACAGTCCGTTCACTGGAATCGCCCAAGTTTTTGTAGCCAGTATCCGTAAATGGAATGTCTCTGTTCCTTCTCTGGGAGAAAAGAAAATATATGTTATTCAAGAAGAATAGCTTTTAAAGGATGATGTGAGAGAGCTTATATATCAAGAGATTTTAGAGTATCATCCTCAGATGCTACAGGAGTATCTATGTGGTGCCAACAATGCAACCTTTATGTATCCAAGAGCTAGCTGGAGACAGAGTTCTTCACCGGATATGGTGAAGCAAACCGATACCAGATACAGGAGGTTGTTGGCAAGGGAAGCTATGGTGTAGTAAGTTCTGCGATTGATACTCATACTGGTGAGAAAGTGGCAATTAAGAAGATTAATGATGTATTTGAACATGTATCTGATGCCACACGCATTCTGAGAGAAATCAAGCTACTTAGACTGCTTCGCCATGAAACTAGGGCTATATTGGATCACCCTTTTCTATGATCGACTTGTTGGGAGGGGTCTAGAGATAGTTCCATTACGCGCAAAGCAACTTCGGAATTTGTTATGTGATTTGGGACCTTCTTTTGTCAAAGCTGGCCAGGTTTTGGCGAACAGCCCTGATATTGTTCGTGAAGATTATATGAATGAACTTTGCATTCTCCAAGATGATGTTCCTTCATTTCCAAATAAGATTGCTTTTACAATCATAGAAGAAAAGGCCGGTGTACCTCTTGAACAGATATTTAGAAAAATATCTTCTCAGACTATAGCAGCAACAAGTTTAGGACAGGTTTATCGTGCCACTCTTCGTGGCTCAGTAGAAGAGGTTGCTATAAAGGTACATAGGCCAGAAATTGAACCTATCATATATAGGGATCTTTTCCTTTTTCGAACTCTAGCTTCATTTTTGAATGGCATTAGTCTTAAGAAACTTGGTTGTAATGCGGAGCTTATTGTTGATGAATTTGGCGAGAAGCTACTTGAAGAGCTTGACTATACACTTGAGGCACGTAGCATTGAGGACTTCTTGGAGAACTTCAAAGATGATCCAACAGCTATTAAAGAAGCTGGCATCCGCGTACCTGATTTTCTCACTATTGGTGTGAGTGATGCTCTGAGACAACTGCTAGAATTTGGGTTGTTTCATGGAGATCCACATCCTGGGAACATTTTTGCCATGCGTGATGGACGTATTGCATATGTAGACTTTGGAAATGTTGCAGTTCTTAGTCAGGTAGCTTACCCATATGTGGCGAAACGTCTCCTGATAGACCCAGATCCAGCATTACGAGAGCGCCTCATTCAGGTGCTTTTTAAAGACAGAGTATTTCAATGGAAATGCTTAGAAAAGCTCATTATATTGGCTAAGAAACAGGTAGCCATTATGAGTCGGAATCCAGCACTGCAAGAAGAAAGCAGACAAGATACAGGAAATCAGCGAGTTGAAAGAAAATTAGATTTGACAGACACACTTAAGGATGGTGCTCGAGTGGTAATAGTAGATGCTAGTATTCGGCGTAAACTTCTTTTGGCTTTGACTGAAGATTCTAAATTGCACATTCAGGAGCTTATGGATATTTACAGATTAGTTGAAGGGGAATTTGCTATTCCTTCCTTGGCTATAGATCTTGTTCAAAGACTCCCAGTTGCTACACGAGATATGATGCTCGCTTGGAGTGAATCTGTCCTTGTAGATCGTTGAGAATGGCTTTCAAATTCTCTTAAAAAATTATTGCCATGCAGGAAATATGGGACATATTACACGAATTGCAAACAGACTCTGTCATATTGGGAATAACAATATCCAGATACAAGCCTATCTACAGGCAAACTCTAACTGGAATGTGTGGCAAATGACGACTCTTCAAAGCCGTAATACAGTGCAGAATGTTTTGCAGTGGCAATGTGGCCGCCCAACTACAATACAAGAGTGGAATTTGGACAATGATGAAGATGAATTTCGTGACAGAGATTATGATATATCAACAATGACAAATAATTTAGCTGAAGCTTTTCGATATGGAACTGTGGAGAATGAAGATATTGGAGATGTACGTGGAACATCTGACAAAGATGATGAGGATGTCTTCTTTGATGACGAGTCTGCAGAAGTAGTATCATCTCTCCAAGTGGGAGAAAAGCGGCCTGATTCAGTTTAAAGAGTATCAGAGCGCCAAAACCTCCAGAAGCCTGCAGAAAGTGCCACAACAGCTATTTTTGCCATAAAGAGATTAAAAAAGGTGATTGAACAGTTCAAAGACCTTCATCAAAGTCAAAGAGGCAGCTCAGAGCCATCAAAGCTCACCAAGTCATTATTAAACGTATTAAAGCCACCTGAGGCAGCGGAACCGCCTAAACGGTGCTGATAAAAGGATTCAAAGCCCATCTTTTGCAGAAGCAGTGTACAAAGACACATATGGGTATCGTTTTAGTATTCAAGGCGCAATTATGGCCAAATAGCCAACGCATCACAAGAAATGACCCATACTTAAACTCAATTTTGATGCTGCTGCCTCCAGCGCAGCTTAAATAGATATTTTTATGCATTTATTTCAGTAAAAATTAGGTTAGAAGCAGTGACTCCATCAGATCTATCTGAGATCTGTTTGTTATAGATATTTTGCCTATTTAAACAACGTTGTTCGTTGTTCAAAGAGTGGTTGGTTGACTGAGTCATTCGAGACTTGTGCTGTAAACCTGAGAGTTTCTATGATCAAAGATGGCTGGAACATTTGGATTATGAACTGTCTGTTGTGGATTTGATGGCCGAAGAGCTAATTACAGGATTCTCGTGCTTTCTTCATGGTTCAATAAGTCTTTCTTGCCTCTGTTTTCAGTTTTAATGTGTTTATATCACCTTTGTGTCACGATCTAAATAACAGAAAAGAATACTAGCTCAGAATTCGCTTAACAGCACTCTGTGCTCAATTCCTGTTATTTCTCTATGTTCTCTTCTAAATTAGCCTATGAATATGAATACCTCTTGGCTCATATTTACACTAGTTTCCTTCATATATGAATATCGTTTAGGAAATCTTGATTGCTCATATATAATGTTCACTCACCTTCCCTCTGTTAGCGTGATGAAAGCTACTTAATTGCCTTTCATTCCCTGACCTCCATTTCATCTCATTTCCAGCTTGAATATTGGTCCATGTGTAGCTATCCTGCTCTGTATTCCTCTTCCGTCAAAGAAAACACATCCTTCAGTCCACATCCTTGACTCCATGCCCAATGCTCTAAACTTCTTACGCTTCGCATGCCAACTCTACCTGAATAGATCATCCATCCCGCCAAACTCAAACAAAACCCATGTGCATAATAACTAGCCTAAGATCACCCTAAACAAAGCTAAATCCCAAAGAGAGAGCCCTCTCTGACTGCTGGTAGGCTAGGACCGGCAGTCCAAAGCTTGGTCTGTGGTTACCTCGGCTGTATCCCTTAAGGAGCCAAGCGACAACCTGAGCGATAACACCCCACTTCTCCTATCGATGTTCCTTGGCACTTCTCGGTGCAATTGCTAGTATAATTCTTTTGTGAACCATATTTATATATATAATGTGTTACTTCTTACTCAAATATTAAATTTGCGTTTATAATATCGATATTGGATATGTAAGTTGAGAGGAACAATGATCTAACATCTCAACAAGTACAAACATATCCAATTCATTATTTAATTAAATATTTAATTTTTTTTATCTAATGACGCTTATAAAGTGGAATGTGTTATACATTCAAAGTGCACAATACAACTAATCATGAACTATTTTCCCTAGTTAATGAGCCAGGAATGTGAAAATGGTAGACACGGTGTATTCAAAATGGCCACTATAACGAAATCAACATACACTTTTAGCTCTAGTTGAGGAATCAAAGAGGGAAGGAATGTAAAAGTGGAGACATGAGATCAGGCTTATTGTAAGGACGTTTACAAATTTCTTTATTCATATTTATTTATTTTGTAACAAATAAAAAAAGGAAAGATATAAAGAGTGTTTTAGAAATTCAAAAGAAAGATGAATGATAAAACAAAAAACAAATATTCCTCATGAAAATATCAAAAAGGAAGGGATCCAATTCTAAACTTTCTAAAACTTAATCTTATTACTTCCTCATTGCAAGAGTAGATTCTTATTAATTGCTTCCACACAATGATACAAAAATATAGCATAATCAAGAATTGATGAGAATACAACCCCCATTAAACCAAGGGATTTTGGAGTTTGCCGAGAGCTAGAATTTCTTTCCTTGCCGTGTTTTCTATCTCTTGTCAAAGGTGGGGAGGGACATGAGTTTTTATTTAGAACTTCCGAAAAAGATGGAGAGGAGGGGGTATTATCACCTTCATTCTCTTTCTCCTTTTTTGCAGGTAAATGTTCTTTGTCTATAACTAAGGCTTTGTCTTGATAAATTTCTGAAGACCCTTGAACAAGAACTGTACCCTTTTGAAGAATCTAAATTCTCCAATGGCACTGTGATTGATGATGGCTTGAGATCCTAAACATATTCTCCTTCCTCTCACGATTGCAAAACTCCAAATACATTTTTGGAGTGAAACTTTGACTTGGAAGAAAATAAAGGCTTGAAAACTAAGAGCCCTTGAAACCTAATCCTTTCTCTTTTCTCTAACTTGATTCAATCCTAGCTCATCATAGGAGTTAGATTTGTCATAGAAAATTACAAAGAATCTTTGAAAAATTGATACTAATGACATTGTGAACCAATATAGTTATTAACAATGAGATCAAAAGATTGTTGGTGAGAAAATGATGTTTACATTGCATTATCTTGTCCCACATGTAAAAGGAATAAAAAGAGCCTTGAGGGTGAGTATATCTTTGGGGGAGGAAATTACACCCTTTTCTCTTTGCGAATCTTGAAATCTCAAGTGAATTATAGCTAGATGTGCAAACGGTTGTACTTATTCTTCATGCGTACGTGGTATCACAAGTTGTGCAAATGGGTCTCTGTTGCCTAAGAGTGGGTTCTGAGCTTCCTGTTATGTTTCTATCTGTTTCCCTTGAAGCCCCGCCGCCAGACTGGTCTATGGCCCTGCGTCAAGCAAAGTACCTCCTCTACAACATTATTCTTTAGAAAATAATACTTTATTCTATATAAATAGTGTGGAACATAGAAACATAGCAGGTCATAGATGTTTGTAAGAATCTCTCGCACTGGCACTGGCAAACAAGCCCCTCGGCTGGTGCCATCAATACATGTAGCTTCTTTGCCTAGGTATGAGTCCCCATGTGCAGGGCATGCTGGTGTGATAACGCTTATCAACTGGTCCTTGTAGTAGAAAATAGATGTTCCGTGTACTTGTAATAGAAAATATCTGTCAGTGTATACCTCGGAGAACCTGATATCGTATATAGGGGTCCAAAATCATCCGGATAATTTTCAAAACTTGGCAGCACGTGGGTTGAGAAGGGCACGGCCTTATTGTTGAACCACAAATGTACACAGAAGAGAAGCATCAAGTAGCATGTGGTGAACAAGTTAATATAAATATAAAATACAAACCCAAGATCGGAAAATTTTACTTTTTATCCTTTTAAAAATTAAAATAAAAAATTATTAAAATAAAAAATAATAGCAAATATATATATATATATATATATAAAAGAATTATCAACTATTGATATTTATATGTGCTTTTTATGTGTTTAGTATATAATATTTTAAAATAATAATAGAACAGGTTTCACTGAAGTTAATAAACAAGAATCCCATGTTAGCTCGATAGATTAATAGGATAAAAATGTTATGGAACAACAATTCGGTTTTCACAATCAGCCATGTGGACAGGTCTTTGAGTTCTCTCGTGGACATTTTGTCAAAGAGGGGCCTTGCAATAGCCATGTGGACAGGTCTTTGAGTTCTCTCGCGGACATTTTGTCAAAGAGGGGCCTTGCAATACTCCCTGGTTCATGGAAAATGGAGGTTCAAATACAAGATTCAATATATCAGATAGAAGATTTCTCCCTTCCGGGTACCTAGTTCTCCAACTGGTTTTTTTGCTTTCTTTTGCATCATCGCCTATTTCTTTCACATAAAGGTACGTTGATTCTCCCGTGGCCCTTATGTGTGAAGAGACTGGTATATATATTTATGAGTATGGCTCCTCGCTATTTGTCTATCTTTCTGATTTTGTTCCTAGTTCAAGAGAATTTTGTTACTATGCCTCCATGATGGCACTTTTCATTGATAATTTTGATTTTGTTCCTAGTTCAAGAGAATTTTGTTACTATGCCTCCATGATGGCACTCTTCATTGATAATATCTTCAGCAAACCTTTCTATCTACATATATATGTTTCAGCTCTTTACAAAAATCCTTTCTTATGTAAATATCTTTCATATGAATATAAATCGAGCTTTTTTTTCATACCGACAAAACAAAGAGGTAATATTTTACTCTCAACCATTAATAAGATTGAATTTTCATATTAAGTAATATAACTTTAGATCAACATTACATAGAGATGTGTAATTATTTGAAATCCATTTTAACTAGTATATTTTAATATCAATTTCGTTTTTATTTTTATAAAGAAAAGAAAAAATATTCCACTAAGAGATAGGTGTAATGTAAGAAAGTTTCTCAAATGTTGGGAAAAATATATATAGATTTTTTATTTTAATATTGAAGTTAAAACATATATAAATATAAAATGTAAAATGTAAACGAACCTCAAATAATTTCATTTCACCTAACAATTATCTACCTTAATGATCTTAATTTATAAAAGAAAATTCAACAAACAAATATTATTAAATGGAATAAATATAAAGTACAAAACCATGAGTACCATGGGCCATAACATTTTTCTCAAAAGCTACTTTAACACGATCAAATCCAACTACTCAAAATGAATGGTTTATTAAATTATATAGTCAAACATATTTATATATAATATTTATTTTATAGAGAATAAATAAAATAAATAAAATAATAATTTTGTATTTTAAAAATAAATTAAGATTAATAAAAAAATATCTAATAATAATGTAGGTAGTTAAAATTTGAAGCAATCAAAATTAATATAGTAATAAGTTTATTATACAATTAATGTGCATGGTACATTAAAACAATTAAATATAAATACAACTATATATCTTAATAATTTAATAAATGCAAATATATGTATAATGAGACCTCAATTAAACATATTTTAAAAATAATTATAGTAAATAATATAAATGAAAATGTCTATCTCAATTTATAAGTGAAATTCAAAAATTATAAGGAAATAAATTGAGAATTAAACACTATAATTTATAAATGGATTAATAATTAAAAGCTATGACATTTTTTAATCAAGATCATGAATTAATTTAGGGTAGTCTAATTAATAGTTGATAGTGTAAGTTTTTTTGGGTCAATTTTATTAAAAAATCTAATACAAATTTTAAAAAATCATGTGTTTAATTTGCAAAGATCAAGTACCTCCTGGATTTTTGAGGTGCACAATCGATGTATATATTCAAAAGTGTATTTTAAATAACAAGAAATCACAAACATGCTAGATATATTGTATAGTCAGATTCCAAAAAGCCATTTCATCTAATTACCTTGAATTAAGGTTAAGATAATAATTAATTTTTATTAACAATTAAAACTTAATAATTTAAGTAAATAAATAATATTATTTATTATTATAACTTTTTTTTTTCAAATTTTCAACATTAATTACAAACAAAACACTAATAGTATATTTGAGACATGAAAAAAACTATATATATTATTTTTAAAACATGCCTAGATCCATTTTAACTGTAGATCTAGCATCGTTTAGAGGGATCAAATACCTTGAGATACAAACTTCTTTTAAAGTGAAAAGAGCTTTGATCCCTCTTGGTAGGTCTTAAGTTAAGATGGATCTAGGTCGATAAATATATCAACTATAAATTAAAAAAATTCAATGCCCATGTTGAGTAAAATAATTCAATATCAATTATCTATATATTATATAGAACAATGAAGATAAAATATTTTTATGGTTAATACATTTTATTGATGTGTAACTAAAAATTCAAGTACATGTGTAATTCCTTTCATGTTCAACGTGGAATTGACACACACACACATACTTTTACGGTGAAAACATTTTATTGGTGTGTCGCTTAAAATGAAGTAGACATGTAATTCCTTCCATGTTCAACGCAGAGTTGATACATGGTGTGTGTCTACACACACGC